>JASAON010001600.1:0-80241 GCA_030849065.1 Jaenimonas drosophilae
ATGCATGTGACACCCTATCACTTCATCATGATTCAGTATTTTTTGTTCTGGGGGGATTGCTGCATCTCTCTCCTCCGGCGGGGTGATGTCCCCCCCCCCCACTCTCGCCCCCGCGCTCCACATAAATTGGGGGAAGAGGGGGTCCTTGGGTGATGACTTCTCCAGTTCTCCTCAGGATGTTTTCGAGGGTCGTCGGTGGTGGGATGTGTGCAATGCAGTTTCTCGTCTGTCGTTTTGCGTATTCCGCCGCAGCCACCTTTGTTGATTTCCGTAGGTTTATCCCTTCGCGGCGGTTCGTTCGCAGTGGTAGTTTGGCCAGGGCCCCCGCCGCAGTGCCGAAGTTGCGGTCCACCGTTGCCCAACATCACCCTCTCGGCGCGGCTCTCTATCTGATCATTTTGATGGCGGCGTTTGCCATCCCGCGAGGTTTGCCGGTGTGGCCGTTGGGTCTAACGGTCGCTTCCTGTGTAGACATCGCGCCATCTTGCTTTTGCGGCGGTGCGGCATTGGGTTCGCATGTGGGTGTAGGCCCTCGTGGATGGACAAGTTTGTTGGGCAGATGCACGCCCCCCCAGTCGTCCGCCTTCTGCGTTTAAATGGGTGGCCGCTGCTTCTCTCAATGCATCGTATTCATCCTTTTCACCTTCGCCGTTGGGGGTTGGGTGTTTGTCCAAGAGATTTAATGGAGAAGTGTGCAGTTGGTTGCGTTGTTTGCCTCTGTTAGCACTTGCTGGAGCGATTGCGAGGATGTTGGTGTGTGGTTGGTTGCCCAGCTTTCCGGGTGTTTCAGCCAGGAGATGCGGTGTCCCCTAAGTATGGATGTTCGCAGCATGCGTTCGTTTTCCGTGTGATTTGGATACCACAATGCGTTGCATTTTTTGTTCTTATTGAATGCATTATGATTCACGATGGTACTTTTTTGCTGAGTGGTTTGTGAACTCTTGGATTTGCGCTAATTGGCTGAATTGGTGCTGCTTTGTTGTCCTCTCTTCTCTACTGAAGGTTGTTGATTGACCACGCAGCTTTGAAATGTGCACTGCTGCGAGGAAAAGGATTGCCGTCGCAACAAAACGTAGCTGGCGGCATGCTACGTGTTTCATTAGTGTGCTTACTGGAATTGGTTCTGGTGTGGCGCTGTATTACTATAATCACCGGTACTATCCTTGTGCTCAGAGGAAAAGTGCACTTGAAATGCAACTGCGGCCTGTTCGTAAAACACAACAATACATTGCAGGTACTCCCAGCGGTAGTGGTCTGTTGGCAGAGGTGTCGACGATGCATCGCGTTGCATTCTTCTTCTACAGCATTCACCGAATGGGCCTGCTCTTTGTTCGGATCGTGCCCGTTGTGTGGTATGCCGTTTTGACCTATGTGTTTCACACGTGCTCTGAAAGCTACTTCCACGATCAAGTTGTGGCGTTTCTTTCTTCTATGGGCCCGAGCTATATAAAGCTCGGGCAATGGATGGCAACGAGACCTGACTTTTTCCCTCCGCAGTTTTGTGTAGCTCTGGAGAAGTTGTTTGACCGGACGGAGGCACATGGCTGGTCCCATACTGAAAAACTACTTCGTCGAAAGATCACGGATGGACCACTCAAGGGCACCAACGCGCTCCACTATATTTCCGAAATTGAGAAGATTCCTGTGAATAGCGGTAGTGTGGCCCAGATTCACCGAGCTAAGTTGAGAGATGAGTTGGATGGTATACCAGCTGGAACAGAACTCGCGGTCAAAGTGACGCACCCCTTTATTCAAGAACAAATTGCAGCGGATCTCAGTGCAATGAGGATGTTCGTTGCGCTCATGGACTGGGCTGTTCCCGGTTTTGAGAATTTCAACCTCAGCTCCAGTGTTCTTGAGTTTTCTTCGTTGATTCGTTCTCAACTTAATCTGCTAATCGAGTGCGACAATTTGCAGCAGTTTCGGTACAACTTCCGTGATTTCGATGGGGTTGTTATTCCATCTCCACTACCCTCGTTGTGCACTGAAAACGTGTTGTTTGAGACGTTTGAGGAGGGTGAACCACTCCAGAACGTTCACTCATCTCTGGATAATGAGGACATTGCTGCGCTTGGATGTCACATGTTTTTGAAGATGCTCTTTGAGGACAACTTTGTTCACTCTGATTTGCATCCAGGAAATGTTCTGTTGCGAACCAACCCATCTACCTCCACCCGAGAGTATTATCCGTCAGGAAAGCAGAAGCTGGATCGTGAACTTGTGTTGCTGGATGCTGGTCTTGTCACGACGTTGTCCCATGAGGAGAGACACAACTTCGTGTCGCTGTTCGCTGCTGTCGCGTGTGGAGATGGCGAACTTGGGGCCAACCTCATGCTAGAGCGTTTGCCCAATCATATGAGATGTGAGAAGGAGCCTAACAAGGATAGATTCCTTGCCAGTATGAAGGACATTTTTGATCTTGTAGCTCCTGGAACATCTGGATTCACTCTACGAGATATTCACATTGGTACCATCCTTGGGAAGATTATGAGTGCCGTCAGACAAAGTAATACCTCTCTTGATGGTAATTTTGCTTCCCTCGTGTTGGCTGTCATTGTGGGCGAGGGTCTTGGGCGCAAACTGACTCCAGATTTCAACATTTTTGCAGAGTCCGCACCATACCTCATAGCCTTTTTGGAGGATGAGGAGTTGTTTTCGATTGCGGATAAGTTGAGGAGGACATACGGCACCGCTGCGGTGCTCCGTGATTCGATGGGACTTGTGCGTCCACATCGAACCATGACGTATGTTGAGCTCGCCGGGAAGAAGGGTGCTAATATTATGCACAAGATGTGGCCCGCTGGCCAATGATTGCTGTCCGCTGGTGATGGCGAAATGAAGGTACGTACGACATGGGGCTAGCCATCTTTGGCAAGAGGCTATGAATTGCACTCACACAATTTCACGTTGTTCTTCACAGGGAAGTTGTGGTTCATTGACTGTTGTTGCAGTTGGCTATGTCAAGACTACTTATCCCTGATCAAGCATACGTTGCACACTTCCCTCATTATCATCAATTCCGCTCTTTTCTATTGGATAGGTCCAAAGGAGATGCCCAAAGTTGTAAAACGAAAGAAGAAGACCAAAAAGGTAAAGATTGTTCCTGATCCAGATGGCCCCTACAAGGAACAACTGCACGCAGAGTACTACATTCCCAAGTTGTTCAGAGAACAAGCACTGCAGGAGCGACTCGAGGTGATTGCAAATGCCACCATGGCATTCACCGTTGCAGCACCGGAAGGGCAAAGTCTCGACTGCGACGAACAACTGATTCCTATGGCGAAGGTGCCCTTCATTATTCGGTCACTTAATCTCTGTCCATCCCGGGAGCAGTTCAAACAGATCAATGCAATGATTGCGGCGACTCGACCTGGTGTTACGGATCCCGACACTCAATTGATCACACCACCAACTACTGTGGATAATTTTGCCGATCGAAAGAGACTTGACCACCTACTTCTTGATCTATTAGACACCCGAGTCTTGGCCTACGACCCGCAGGTGCTTGTCAAACCACACCCTAGCTACCTGAGCCGTGTCTCGAGCGTGATGTACATGGCTGATGAGGTACGCATCCAAAGCTGCTTCGAGTCCTTACTCGTTTCTTGTGGTGGATTCACTGAACACACGGACTCTGCGAATATTCGCTGCATTCCAGTGGATGCACTAAAGCTGGCGCTTGACAATCATGATCTGTATACTGGCGAGGATAAATTCTCGGATTTGGAAATGGATGAGCTGCTGTTTTCATTTCAAGCAACCGGCGAGCAATACATTAGCGAGGATGCGTTTCTCCTTGCTATGCTGCATGTTCAATAGCCCAATGTAGATGAAGCACGTATGTTCACCGTGAGCACAGTCGCTGCGTGATGAATCAGCTGGGAATGCTTGCAAACGAAGTAACAACAGGATTGTTATCTTGCTCATGATGCCCAATTGGCTCTTCTCCTTTTATCCTTTTCTTTTTGCAAACGTAAGAAAAAGCGAACAAACGCGGTTCGTCGTACCAAACAATAGATGGACGATGAGTTGGCACATCTTCTTAGAGACCGGGATCGTGATGATATAGAGAAAGTCCTCGAGCTTCTCCGGAGCCTACACACTAAACGCCACAACGGAACACCAGGAGTACGTAATGCTGGTCATAACTTGGCACGCCCGTTGGTGGAGGAAGCGGATGACAATGACCTTCCTCTCACACAACTGGGTATCCCAATTCAAGAGCGTTTCAGGACAGCGGCTGAGTCTCGAGCGAACGGGATGCCGGAGGAATCATCTGCGGAGTGTGCATCCCTGACGCGCGCGCCGATGCCGAATGCCCTCACAGATTCGGTCGTCCTTGCACAACTTACCGGTGGCGTGGATGGCTCCCCAAGGAAGGATTCACGCACGAAGAAGAGCGCGCCAAAGAAAGATATAACACCTGCTCATAGCCTAACGTCCTTTGGGTTCTTCTCTAGTGCCGTGAAAGCCCAGGAGGGAAATAAGCTGTTTTCGCCGTTTATTCAGGACAAGCGAATTGTTCCGCAAAGCCTTCAGTTTTGGGAAGTGGATCGTGTAGATGAGGAAGGAACGCCAATCCAACATGATCCTGTGGATTTGCTGAGCGTGGATGAGGAGTCGTCTCTCATGCACCCACCGATTCATCCCGTAGAAGAGAACGAGGTGGTACCAATCACCGCACAACGAAAGTGCTCAAGCTTTAACGAGGCGATCGAGGCGTCGATGAAGAAATCCAGCAACGTGTACGATGCGGTGCAGGCGGCGCAGTGCCCGTGCGCCTATCACAGCACCATCGCTAATCCCTACGATTGCTTCGATGGAGAGGTGATTTTTTGTGGCTTTTACGCCGTTGGCTATGATCCATGTCAGGCGCGACCACCCTATTACGGCACTTTCAATCATCGTGAGGGGGAAACCACGATAGATGAGGTGGTGGCCACTGGGAGGCCCGCTTGTGGAGTGGCGGTTCGACGCTTTGCGCATGTGGACTATGACTATGACTCAGGCGATGATTGGGACGTGCTGGAGGGTGACGAGGATATCGCGGCGTCGAGCTCTGGAGATTCGGAGTCTCACGACGACGACTCACTTGACAGCAGCGATGATGATTTCATCAATGACTCAAACGATGGAAGTGATTCAGACTGTGAAGTGCAACGAAAGACGATGGAGGCCCGGCAACGACGCATGAGCCGCTTGAGGGGGAAGGATAAGCTTCTCCCATCCTTCAGTGGCCCATTCACCGGTATCGCGTCCGAGGCACACCCGCTGCGATTTTATGATCGTCTGGATCGATTGGCTCCTCTTGACGGTGCCTTCTTTGATCAAGTGTTGCAAGCAGAGTTGAACCCTCTCAGCTGCCCGGACTCCGCCGACGCGCCCGACTTCAATCTGATGGACAACAACTGCGATGCAAAGGTCATGGAGGCTGCCCTCAAGAATCGACGCCAAATGACAGATTATGAGATATCTGCCATGAAGCTGATCATCAACAACAATAGCAACATCTCCGTGAAGATGGTGGTAAAGGCTTTGCAACAGCAGCAAATGTGCATTGGAGTTCCGCTCATGGTGGCCACACGAACCATAAAGCGCTTTTTTGAAAGACGGCATGGGATGCTCATAGAACGAGCAGAGCCATGGGCAGTGGATGATGACCGCTTGTTCAAAAAGAGGAAGACAACCGAACTTGGCGTACCGAGCCAGGCAACGCTGGATTTTGACGCTGATGACGAAAACAATACCCCAACAAACTGTGTTTCATCATCATCAGCAGCAACCCCAGCTGCCGTCGTTGAAGGAATGGACGCGGTATGCTCGGAGGGGAACGCCTTGAATGCTCTGGGTGAAACCATTGAGATTGGCGTAAAGAGACCTCGAGATTCACCTGATGACCATGATGGTGGCTAGTGTTGTGAACAAAAGAAATGTTTCTTGCACGTTCAAGTATTGGCGAATGGAATAAGCGTTGTGTATCGTGCCAGCGCAGTTACAGAGCCTCAGCTCCAGGACAAAAAACAGAAAAAGGGGAGCGTCTGTATCAGTGCTTGGAAGCAGAACGATTGAGAACCCCCACTGTCATAGAGTAAGAACAACAAGGTTGATTGATTGGTGTGTGACCCTTGAGATTGCACTCATGGTAGGCTTCATGTCCAAACGCATGGCATGTATCACACTATTCAAAGTGTCTGATCTTTTTTCTCTCTTGTTGTTGTTGTGAGCGTAGCCATTAGCTTGATGCATGCTGGGGATCCTCAAGGTTGTGGATTACACAGCCCTCAACCACGTCAGGAGAATGGGAAGACCAACATCATCGTGTGCTCCGGATGGACAGTCAGCAGCTCCAGAAAAGGAAGCCACCACATGACATTTTCGAAAGAATGCGCCATTCCGCCGCCTGGCAGTGGGCAGCTGCGTGTCAAAGTGCACGCCGCTGGTGTCAATGCCAATGACGGCGATTGGGCAGCACGTGCAACCGCACCTGGTCCCCATACCTCCAGCTCCAACTTAGTGCAGCACGATCATCGATGTTCTCGGGCTACTCTTGGGATGGAGGGGGCTGGAGTCGTGGAGGCAGTTGGTAGCGATGTGTGCACCGACTTTTGTGTTGGTGACAGAGTGATGTTTTTTTCCGACTCTACAGATGGCACCACGGGCACCTTCTGTCAGTATGCGGTGGTCAGCGCGCAACACACGTGCAAGCTTCCTGACGTATTGCTATTCCCTGTGCTACCCACCAACGATGGGTGTTCCAACGAGACTGCGGAAGGAAGTCCGATTGGCCCCGTGATTGACTACGTTGAGGCGGCCACATTCCCTATAGCTGCGGAGGCTGCCTATCTTGCCTTGTTTGACAAACTAAAGGTGGAGCGAGGCAGCACTATCGTTGTTTTTGGGGCATCCGGCGGGGTTGGTTCTGTAGCGGTCCAACTCGCGCACTATTTTGGATTGACGGTAATTGCTGTCTGCTCAACCCCTCACATGCAGTATGTGGAGGAGCTGGGAGCAGACTACGCCGTTGACTACTCACGAGAGCAGGTCCAGGCGAGGATCATGTCCATCACGGGAACCTATGGGGCTGACTACGTCCTACAAGCTGGGCCCACGGGTCTCTTGGCTTTGCACGCCTCCGTGGCAAGGGTTGGGGGTGCTGTGTGCTCATTATCAAGTGGATCCGACCACCTAGATGCCATGTTCTTCCACAGACAACTTTCTGCGCATTTTGTTTCTGTACTGTCGCTTCGTCGCTGCCCACTCGTGGAGGGTGAATGGAAAGTGGTGGACCACATGACCATGACACTCTTTATGGAGAAGGCCTTTCGGGTGGAGGTGGAGGAGGTGCCATTAGACAGGGCTGCCGTGGCTGTCGATGTAGTGCGGAAACACCACACACGCGGGAAGTTGGTCCTCACATACTTCCATCCACACGACGCGCTGGAAGAACGTATTCATCGGCGGCGGCGAATGCTGCTGCTTGGCTCGGCAATGTGACGAAGTTGAAGCGCACACTGCCAACATGCAACTGCATATCCCGATTTTTGTTTCTCTTCCGAATGACGTGTGCTCCTCAGACCGAGCAACAACAATATTTCCAACAACGTTCTTATTGGACGGTGGTGCTCACTTCTTCACACTTCTCTCTCCCATGATATGAACACCTCCCTAGGGGAGCTGACATGACCTCTATCACATGTAGCGGGTTAGTTGTGCCCAAATCCACAGCGAACTTAGTGAAGGGTGGCGCGCAAATTGTGAGTACGGTCGTCGTTCCCCCGCCGGATGTCGAAAGTGTGCGTATTCAGGTCGTGGCATCTGGGGTGAGCTCGTTGGACCTGTGCCGCTCAGGTTCTGGCCAACCCCCATCGAAGTCAACCGATGGTGGCCTTGGCCGGGTTCCATTTCCACACACCTTTGGCATCTGTGGGTCGGGGCTCGTGGAGTTAGTGGGGTGCCATGTGGAGGACCTCCACGTAGGTGACCACGTCATCTTCTTTGGTGACGTGATGCAGCGGTGTGGGTCGTGTTGCGAGTATGTTGTGGCTCACAAGGATTCCGTTGTTCGAGTCGCAACCGACGAGACCACTCCGACCATCTCACATTCTGTGGCAGCTTCTCTACCATCATCAACCTGGACAACCTATGTGGCCCTTTTTGACAAGCTGCGCGTAGAACGAGGTCGAACGATCTTTATTGACGGCGCCAACTTTGGGGTGGGCCACTGCGCGACGCAATTGGCTCATCGGAGCGGGTTATTCATTGTTGCTTCGTGTCCTGCGCAGCACACAGACTACGTCAGGGATCTCGGTGCCAATGTTGTTGTGGATGCAGCAGACCCTGCCCAGACCGTTCAAACGGTTCTACGCGCAACAGGTGGCTCTGGGGTGGACTACTTTTTAGAAACCATGGAAGGAGAACGAGTGATGAGCCTCCTCAACCTTCTCCGTTGCGGTGGGTCGGTGTGCCTGACAACACCACACCTGTCCATTTGTTCAGACGTACTGCGACAACGTCATTTGTCGGTGCACTGCGTCTATCTTGGAGGCATGCATGGCCATCCAGTCATTCGCCAACAACTGAAGGACGTCGGTGTTCGATCGTTGGGGCTGTTTGTTGATGGCTGGTTCCGCATGGACGTCTCAGAACTTCGACTTGATTCAGCGGACGACACAGTTGGACGAATTTCCAATGCACAGGCGGGTCGCGGGAACCTTGTGGTTCTGCTGCGATGATGGCGGCGTCAGTGGTGTTGCCCAGAGCAAGTTTGAAATCTCTCTGCTTCTTTATGCTACTCGATTCCCAATCGTTCCTTTTCCATCTGTGCTCATGATCATATTATTCTTGTGTTTTCTGTTTGTGCTTTCATATTCTCTCGTTGCATCACCAATTTCAACCTAGAGTAGCACGATCTTAGTCCATGATGAACGTGCTTCGTGCCAATTCTTTGAGCGTGTGCAGGGGCCAGCTCTCGCTTCATGCCTTGTCTATCAGTCGTCCAGCCACGAGATGCAGTGGTGGCATGCGCTGCGTGCTCCGCAGTAGTCAGACAGCAATGGTCGGCTATTCCGCATGTCTTCAGGCTTCATGGCGGCGCTACACCAATGCTCTGTGGCGTCTCCCACCCGAGAACACAATACCCACCCACAGTTCTGCAGGAGAGGAAGTGGATGTGGAGCTCTTCGTTAACCAATTCAAGGGCCTCTTTCGTGTGCTTCGCATGTCGAAGCTAGTGGACATGGTGCATGAGATGCGCAGCTATCCATACTATGAGTGCCTCTTCTCCAGTGACATCTTGTTCCAGCACTACGACTTGATCCTGCCCATGCCCAAGTTTGGGCGGGAGAATCGTTCAGCAGAGGTCAGTGAGACGCTGCGCTACATCAGGGGGAGTGGGGCAACGGGAGACATCGTGCACGCCTTGCAGGATGTGAAGGGCGGCTCCGCTTCTGGAGGTGACTTCGTCTCCACCACTCATGGGATTTTGATGGGCTATGGCACCGCACGAACCAACAAGCTGTGTATGCTTGCCATGAATGGTTCCGATGGAGAGAATAAGAGTGCTGCTACAAAGTCCACCCATGCACTCTCAGTGGAGCCGATTGAGATGCTCCCGGACAGCCCACCGCTGGCAGACATCTTGGCCTTTTCGGGTACCCGAACCCTCTTGATCAGCGACTCTGTGCATGGGCGGCGTGCTGCAGAGCAGGTTACGCAGCGCATCCCGACTGTCAATTGGCAGGTGATCAAGATGGAGCCAGGCTGTTTCTTCCTCTCGCACCTTTGCGGTGCGGAGTCGGTCTTTGACGTGCTGTGCGATCAGGACTTTCCAACATCCATGGAAAGAATTGGTGAGTGTGGGCTGAACCCGTTTCCGGTGGAGTGGTCCGAGCCACGCAAGCTGGGCATCTCCATGCGTAGTGTGTGTCTCATCGCTCGCTTTGCCCGAGGCGGTATGAGCGGAGGTGGCTATGGCCAAAGCTCGTCGCACGTCTCCAGCGGATACAACTACAACTCGCGACACATGTCCAGTAACTCACGACTGTTTTCTGGCGGATATCGACGCTATGGTGATACCGGAACGGGACTCATGTCGCAGCTGGAGAATGAAGAGTTTGGTACGCCCGTCTATCAATCACCTCCGAGGTACGCCCCACCAATGCATCGTCGAGGTTCGATCGTCCCGCGGGATGAGTGAGGCTGTCGTAGCACTTTTGTGGTCTTCACAACAAAAAGCACCCAAGTACACACACATGCATGCTTTGCACTCAACACACGTTGTGGCATGAGTTACAATTAGTCCTGTTTTTGTTTTGAAATTTTGAACTTGATATTCGTGTTTCTTCTTTCCCTTTTTGCGTGTGTTCACATTATCTCTTTTTCTTCAACAACAATAGTGTGTCTCATTCCATATATATATAGAGAGAGTAGAAAGTAGAGAGAGTAGCGACAAGTACCTGGTGTGGGCTTTGGATTTCTTCATCTGTTGACGCTGCCCCCACGATGCTTGCCTACGACTCGTCTTCTCTCAGCGTAGATCAGCTTCTTCTGGAGGCTGCTGCACTACGCACCAAGCTAGCCCTCTCCGACCAACAACGCGTTGTTGAGGATGTTATTCAAGAGCAAATGAAGGAGATGCTGCAGGACTCGTCGGGGGTGATGGCCAACTTCTCCGAGGATTCCTCCATGGCATCGACGGCGGCAGATGCAGTGGAACATATGTGCAGGGCGAAACATGAGGCGGAGTCGAAGCTGGAGGCACTCCAAACAGACGTGGTGGCGCCCCTAAACAAGAAAGTAGAGGAGCTCCAAGCAGAAAATGAGCGACTCCAGCGAGCGTTGAACGAAGCCAAATTGCTCGCCAGTGCTGCACCTGCCCAGCCTCTTGTGGTTGAGGTCCAACAACTTCGTCAAGCCAATGAGCTGCTTCGTCAGCAACTGACAAAGGCCCAAGACATAAGCCGGACTACTGCCGAGACTCTGACCGCCACAACGAATGAGGTAATGGCGCTGAATGCCATCTCCCCCGACTACATTCAAGCGATGGAGAAGCTGAAGGGTGATGTGCACGATGCGAGGGCAGCCAATGACCTTCTACGCGTGCAGATGGAGGAGCTGACGCGCCGCCATGCCGTGGAGGACTTACTCAGCCATGCCAACCACGACAGTCTGCGCAAGGCCATGAATGCCACCGTTCAAAACCTGCATCATGAACTTGCCGAGAGGGAGCGGGAGGTGTTGGCTCTTCAAGCGTCGCTTGCTCGGAACACGGAGCAGTGTGAGAGTCAAGTGGCCAAACTCAAACGCCGCTCCAACGACGACAATGACGATGACGATTGTGCGTCCGAGGAGCCGTCAAATCAGCGACGCCGCTTGATGAGAGGGGATGCGGCTGAGGATAGCTCTATGCGTTCTCAGTGTATTCACTACTGGCTCACGGGGAAGCGCAAGGTGGCAGAGCTGGAGAAGCGCGTGGCGGAGCTTGAGGGAGTGGAGATGACCAGCTGCACATCGCAACGTCGCGTCACCCAACTCGAGCAGAGGAAGACGCACATGAACCGTCAGTTGGTAGCCATGTCAAGTGAGATTGAACGCTTGCGCGAGGATGGCCGCAGATTGCGGGCCCAGTGTGCCGGGTTGGAGGCCGAACGTGATCGTCTCTTGACCACAACAGCCATGACGCTGCGGCCGGACATGTCCGAGCAGGACTTGAGAGATTGCTGCCAAGTGATTAGAGAGGCTGCTGCACGTGAGGCGGCATCCAGTGCGGCGGTCGTGGCGGACCCAGAGGCGTTGAAGCGGGCCATGAGCCGAGCCCTGGAACTCAAGACGGAGGTGGCCCAGCTGCAGAAGCAGAAGGACGCACTCCTGCGTTATGTTCGTATGCGGGAGGAGCGGGTGGGCTCCATCCTGGACGAGGGAGCCGTCTCCGCGTCGAACCGTGCCGGGACGGTGACGGCCAGCTCACCAGTTTCGTCAGCCATGACAACGTTGACCCTTCCAGAGGTGTTGGAATACACCAAGAACTGTGCCAAAGACGTCTTTGCAGCCATTGAACGTGCGTCGCTCTCGGGTACTTCGCCAGGAGTACTTTCTACACTGGGACTCGAACCAAGTTTGACCCTGCGAGGCTGCACGGAGGGGTCGTCTGAGATCACCCCTCACATGCATTCATTTGTGGCGTGTCTCAATCAAGTCCGCGAGGCGGATGCGCAGCGCATTAATGCAGAAGAGAGAGCCACTGTCTTGGAGAGGGAGCTCCTTCTACTGAAGGGAGAGTACGCCGAGAGCTTAGCAAACTTCAACAAGAAGGAGATGGTGTCGCAACAAAACGAGGCTGCTCTTCATCGAACGAATGCATCCCTCACCCGTCAAACGCTGTTCTTGACATCTCAGATGCAGCAGCTCACGACCAAGTTTGACGCATCCGTTCAGCTCTCCAAGCATGCATTGGGAGCATTCTCATGTCTACTGAACTCGATGCGTTGCGAGATGTCCCACGTAGAAGGTCTGCGCCAGATGATCGAACAAGAACGCAACGACATGGTGGCCGTGCTGCAGCGCATCGATCCAATGCTGTCGGAGGAGAACAAAAGGACGGTGACGACTGTTGCGGATGCGCTGGATCGACTCTCTGCCTACATGTCCCAGACAATTTCATCAGAAGGTACGCGGTCGGAGATGCAGCGGACGGCGTATGTGGCAAAGCTCGTAATGGCCATGAAGGAGCAGGAGGAGACCACACAGCGCCTCAAGGTGACCTTCTCAGAGGCGTCACTGCAGCAGGCCACAGGCATCGCCGAGCGCATTGCACGTGCACAGGAACAGTGGGAGAGCACGTGGAAGAGCAAATTTGCATCCCTAGAGGAAGAGACGCGGCAGAAGTCCATGCGGCAGCTGTCGCAGACCGCAGTGTTCCAGGCGGTGGAGCGAGTGGCTGCAACACCACCACAATCATCGTCATCGCCAACTGCAAGTGATGCAGGATCCCTACCTCAATCAATCTCAGATACACTCGCCGCCATCTCTTCCTTCATCCAAAGCGCTTCTGTCATCGCAGCATCTCCAGGCAATTCTGCGACGCCCTCGACACAGCCGCATGAGCTGCTGCCGTCACTCCCTTCCATGACGCAGGGTGGAGGAGCTTCTTTGGGCGTGGATGGTGATGAACCCTCCCCGTCGGCGTAAACAGCAAAGATTCAATCAACGTACGACTACGCCAACGGACTATCAGTGTGCCTCACTTAGACACGCAGTGGCACCATCACGTAACTTTGATGTCTGTTCCCTCCTTACTAATTCTATGTTTTGTTTTCTTATTTTTACTTATTTTTTCTCGTTGGTTTTTAATTGTTTGGCGTGGACGACACAAAGTCAGTGTATTTGCTGTTATCTTGTCGGGGCTGGACCCTGTAGAAAGTGGCCGTAGCATGAATGCTTCAGCGAAGTCTTGCACGGTGTGTGCAGCAAATCTCTGGCACACCTCCTATTGCCCATGAAGTCCATCAGCTGACCCTGGACGTCATTCTTCGTCGAATGCAGTCGAGCTCCATCGCCCATGGCGCTCGCTCCTTGGAGGCGCATTTTGGATTTCAGGTGGGGGACGGGAAGGACGGCATTCGATCCCTTCTCAGCGTGAAGTTCAATGATGAGCTCCACAGAGATGCCAGCGAACATCACCTCTCATTGGATGACCTGAGTCTTCTCGCCTCTAATGGAGTGCGGCATGGACTAGACGTGGCCACCGTGGAGCGCAGCGTGGATCGTCTGCTCGTCCACCTCAATAGCACCCAACGTCGGTCGTCGTCATCCTTCCTTCATTTGCACGTGTTTAATCAGCCCATGGATTTTCAGCAGCTGGAGGCGCTCATTCGGGTGATGGAGGCTGTCATTGACCGAGCCGACGCCAACGAGGGTTGTCGGCCCATCTCCATTGAGCAGTGGGCTGCCCTGATGGCAGTGGCGGAGCAACAGTGGGATGTGATTGTCCAAGGAACCTCCGTCACATCACTGCTGGTGCAGTTCCTGGCTTTAGGCCTTGGCGCACCGGGGCTCACAGGAGGAGAACCTGCGAAGCGCGGGCCCTCATCACTGGGCAAGACGTTTGGAGCTCACATTCCGCTGCACCTCACGACCGATCATCATTTATTTCTGGAGCGGTGCTACCGCAATTGTGAGAGGGCGGTGTCAAGCATCGCATCCATCCACAGCGACGATCCTCAGGCAGCGAGCCTCAGCCGTCCGTCAGAGCTCGGGAGACTCTGCAAGGCTGCCTACCGTATCCGTCAGCGTGAGCGCGATCTCCATGCCAAGACCATGGAGGAGAGTAACACCTCACCGTTGCTGAAGATTCCGTCGTCTCTGTGGCAGGCTGGGAGAAGAGGCGGTGGCATCCCGCCAGCAGATCGCACCCCACTCTTCCACCTGCTGGGACAATGCATCGCGCACTTAGCGTCATCTCGGCAGAAGGGTTCCAAGGGACCACAAGGCCCACAGGCACTCCACGCCATGACCTTGCACCATCTACCTCCTGTGTTCTCAGTCATATGTGACTGTGGCTCTGCCGAGGAGTTGTCCTCGGTCTCCTTGAAGTTGTGTGAGGTCCTGCGGACTCACTGGGCGACGTCGCCCATTGCGGATGTACACCGTCTGGACTCTCTGTTGCGGATTGGGGAGATGTGCACACAACGACCAGAGGGCACGCAGCGTGTGATGGCAGAGGTGTTCAAGTGTCTTCAGGCCTCCGCCTCATTTGTTGCTTCGGTGCACACGCTATGCCCCCCTGAACGATTTGACCCCCAAAGAGGGGGTGGAGAGGAGGCGCTCCTCTTCCCTCGTGCTTGCGAGCTGGTGGAGACTGCATTCCTTACAACACAGCGCAAGGCAGCCCGTGCGACTCTTTTTGCGCTGACACGGTGTTTGACCTTTTCCAATGGGCCACTCTCCCACCTTCGCACTCCTCCTGCACCAAAGTGTGATGAGGCGTTGTCATCCCAGGCGCAGCATTTTTGCCACACAAGATACGGAACGCTGTTGTTATGTGAGCAAGTTCTCCTAGTTCCCGGTGGCTATCTGAGCCCATCACTCGATGGCGAAGTGACGCGTTTGGTGCACGCCTTCCCCTTTACGCACGATGGCCGACGGGGTTTGGCTGCTGCTGTACGAGGTTTGCACGTAATGACAACTCAGCTGGAGAGGGACATCACCGCCCCGTCGTCGAAACACCCCTGCCCACAACGTCCTGCAACAGTTCTGTATCTTCTGGAGCAGCTCAGGGCTATTCTTCACCCATCGTCCGTGGAGAGTGCATCTCGCAGTGTACCGCGCATCACCAGTGGACTCACTTCGAATCAAAAACGCACCCTACGCCATGCCGTACGTGTCCTACAGCGGCTATCGACCACAACACAGGTCCGCCCACCATCTATTTCAGTCGACCCGCCTGCATCCTCTCAAGGTCAGTCTAGCAATGATGTCACCCAACTACAACACGCCGCGGAAGTTCTCGCCTTGCATTTCTCGGACCACAGTGCCACCAGTTAAGTATCCCGCTTCCTTGTCATGCAGACTGAATGTCTTTGCCCACACCCGACAGGTGTCTTCTCCGACTTTCATGCTGCTTCCACAAAATTTCCTTTATTCTTTAGCTTCTGCCCCAGGCCGCTGCGCTGTGGCCCGCCTCGCTGGCGCGGGGGATTGCGGCAGCGTGCCCCGGGCTTTTGCCCTCGGCTTCAGGGTTGGCGGTTCGCCGTGCCCCCGGCCTCAGGGTTGGCGGTTCGCCGTGCCCCTGGCTTCAGGGTTGGCGGTTCGCCGTGCCCCCGGCCTCAGGGTTGGCGGTTCGCCGTGCCCCCGGCTTCAGGGTTGGCGGTTCGCCGTGCCCCCGGCCTCAGGGTTGGCGGTTCGCCGTGCCCCCGGCTTCAGGGTTGGCGGTTCGCCGTGCCCCCGGCCTCAGGGTTGGCGGTTCGCCGTGCCCCCGGCCTCAGGGTTGGCGGTTCGCCGTGCCCCCGGCCGCCCGTTTTCTTTCTCTTTTGAGGCGGGGTGTTGGCTTGTGAGAGTTGGTGGGTTTTGGGAGGGGGATGTGGGTGTGGGGTCAGTGGGGGTGGTTTGTGTGAGTGTGTGCGCCTGGAGTGGGGAGTTGGCTTGGCAGTGGTATGTATGTGGTTGGTGATGTGGAACTAGGGGGAAGGGAAGATGCGTTTTTGTCGTTGTTGAGGTTGCTGGTGAGGTGCGAGCATAGTACCGTCGCATCACAACTGTTCAACGATGGCGTTTGAGAAAGCATAAAACAAGGAAATACCCAAGAAAAAAAGAACCAAAAACGGGAAGAAACAGAAACGTTGGAATCAAATAAATTTTGTCGCGAGGACACATGTTGCGTGGGGGTAGCGATGGTGTGAAAGGGGGGTGAACCGCAGAATCTTGGCACGCATAGGGTAAACACGGGCGGTAAGACACGGAATCTTTTTTTTTTTTCCAGGTTCTGTGGCACAGGTGTACGATGATGGTCTTCGTTGTCCACTTCTCCACAGAGCAATATAGTACGAAATAAAAAGCGTCCGACGAGGCTACACAAGGTGCGGTCTGTTCTCCGGTCTCTTTCCCCATCCATCCACCAAGGTGGTGTGGCAAGCAACGACTGGCCCACTGCAACCCTCCCCTAACAAAAGGGAGAATAATAGAAAAGGAACACCATCTCTCACACGAAGCAAACAAGGGGAGCACAAGCGAAGCAAGCAACAACCCACGGAGCAAAGAGCAAGGAGGGCGGAGACGGAGACTGAAGGACGTCGGCGATACGGTTTGGTATGGTGTGTGTGGGTGGGTGAGGGGGGGGGGTATCAAAAAAGAAAAAAAGAAGCAATAACAGAAGACACCAACAAGAAAACAGGGTGGGGGAAAAAACGAAAGCGAAGAAGAAGGTGCCATGGTGTAGCTTCTCGAACCACGAAAGCACAAGAATAGCTAGGTTGGTTGAAGACGGTGCGAGGGACGGAGAGAAGAGGAGGAGGGGCGGGGCCGCTCTTCACATGGCCGTCCTCCCTTCTTCAGCTTCTATTTTTTTTTTTTTGAGTGTTGCGTCCCCCTTCTTGTGATGTTGCGTTCTGGCAATTAATGCGCTGGGCAACGAAACGAAAGAAAACAAGGGAGGGGGGTGGTGGAGACCCTCCCCACACCTCCCAGGGGCGGTTGTAGGTGGAGAGGAAGCACAGGTAAGTGCATGGGCTCGGCACACACGCACACACCACGACAAAGCCCAATGAGCGTACGTGAAGATGGCAATAGGTGAAATCATAAAAGAGGTATAAAAAAGGAATGAAGATGACTGCACATCTTCGAATTGTCGTCTGTCTTTGAAAACTTTTTTGACTTCTTTTTTTTTCTTCTTGGTGGTCGTCTTCATCCCCTTCGTGGTATGCAATGTATATGTTGGAGGTTTGTGTTTACGTATATGTGCCATGTGTTGTGCCCCCAGCCAGCTATGATCACCGTGCATCTTGTGTGTTGGGCATAGTCGTCTGTCTCACGTGAGAGTTGTCCATTCTCCAGCACTCACATCCTCATCCTCTCTGTGCGTCGTCTGCCTTAGAGGGCAGAGGGCACCTTGATGGCGAAGAGGGAGGGCAGGCCCTCATCCTTGAGGTTGGTGAAGGAGAGGTCCTTGAGGCAGGTGTTGGCGCTGACGTTTTCGTAGAGGATCTTGTGCACCGCGGAGCAAATGGGCATATTCACCCCCTTGGCCTTGGCTAGGCGGAAGAGCGGCTCGGCCGTGGCCACGCCCTCGGCGACGGCGGTGCCCTCCTTCTGGATCTGCTCGAGGGACTTGCCCTTACCGAGCTTCTGGCCGACAGAGAAGTTGCGGCTGAGCTCGGAGCTGCACGTGAGGAGGAGATCGCCCAGACCAGCGAGGCCAAAGACGGCCTCTCCGCTGCCCCCGAGGGCGGCGGTGAGGTCGCGAATCTCAATCAGGCCGCGGGTGATGAGGGCGGCGCGGGCGTTGAGACCCATGCCGAGGCCGTTGGCCAGACCTGAAGCAATGGCCAGAACGTTCTTCATGGCACTGGCCACCTCACAGCCGATGGCATCGGTTGTGGCCCAGCAGCGGAACATGCGGCTTGGGGTGGTGAGGATGCGCTGGAGGGTGCGGGCCTCGTAAATGTCGCGGCTCGCAACGCACACGTTCGTCAGCTGGCGGCGTGCCACCTCAATGGCAAAGCTGGGGCCAGCCAGGACGGAGATGGGGTAGTTGGGGAAGAACTCCTCCAGGATCTGGGCAGGGAACTTGAGGGTGGAGCGCTCAATGCCCTTGCTGCACACCACAAGAGGCACGTGACGCTGGAGCACCTCCTTGCGCATGCGCTCGCCATGGGCCTTGAGGAAGCCACGGAAGAACTGGGTCGGGATGACGAAGAGGATGATTTGGGCGTCGCGGTAGGCCGCCTCGGCATCAGCGGTGAAGTTAATCTTCGGGTCCAGCTTCACGCTCTTGAGGAAGAGGTGGTTCTCGCGACGCTCGTTGATTTGTTGGGCCTCCGTTGCGTTCATGTGCCACACCTGCACCTCCTCACACTTTTGGGCGAGGACGGTAGAGAGACAGGTGCCAAAGGCACCGCTGCCGAAGACGGCGGCCTTCTTGAGGAAGACGAGTTCGTTGTTGGTGGTCATGGTGTTGTTGGGTGGTGGTGGGAGTACGAAGTGGGGTCGGTAGGTGTAGTTGGGGGCTAGGGTGTTGTAGTTGAGTAGCAATCAGCTTGTGTGGTAAGGCCACAACAAGGCGAGAGAGAAGGAAGAAGACGAAGAAGAAGAAGAAGAAAATGGATATACACGCTTACATGACGTACACTGTCACCCCCCAACGAGGTGGCGATAGTCCGAGGTACACCACACCTCATCACAGACGCTCGCACACGCACAATGAGCATGTGTTGTTAGATTGTTGTTTGGGTAGTATTGGAAACATACACGGCGGGCGACCGTCCTCCAGCCTCCTGCGATTGTGAGGAGGGGGTGGGGGGAGAAGATCAGCAGCGCTACATCATCATTGCACAGCGCTATACGCACAGAGCGCGCGACACGAAGACGAGAAAAAAGAGGGGGGGGGGGGGGGCTGTACCTCTGTGCGATGTGTACGTGTTGGGAGGTGATGCAGGGGCAAACAAGAGGAGGGATGACATCCACTCCTCCAACATGATCCGCATCAGCTGACTTCCTCTCGAGACACACACACACACACACTCGGACACATGGTCTTTCCCCTTCTTCATTATTCTCGTCACGATGCTGAAAACAAAGGCTCACGTAGCTTCTATGATGAATGATGCCGATGACAAGGAGTGAGATCATCGCACCAGGTGATAAGATTAGTGAAAACACAACGGTGTTGTTGTTGCTTGATTTTAGTTGAAGGGGGCCCGCACATGCATCGCCGACTACAAACAACGGTGGATGCAGGAGAGGAGGTTAGGAGGATGAAGAGACGTAATGATGATGATGATGATCATCATCATCATCTCCACCTGCTCCCTGCCCTACATCACACACAACAAAGGTAGTGGCGTTCTATGGCTCATGCTCATTGAAAAGAGGTGCGTGTGTGCGAGAGAGAGAGGTCTGTGAGGCGCACACACCACAAACACGGGCTTGGAGAGGTGCACCGTGTGGCGGAGGTTGCCCAACCCTAATCACTCTCACACAACCCCTAACACACTTGGAATGGCCCCTATTGCTGAAGGAGGATGTCTGTGGCACACAAGAAGTGTGCTTCTTCTACTGCGAGCGCTTGGCCCTCACCATGGGTCGCGACGTGTGGCCGGCGACGACGAAGGGGCCGACCGAGCCGGAGAGGGAAGCGGTGCCCATTGGGGTGGGCGGCAGTGGCGGGAGCTCGTTGCTCGGCCGCAAGTTGGCCGGCACCACATCGCCCGAGGCACTCAAGGGTGCCGCGACGAGGGTCGGGTTGGGCGAGATGGCGGCCTGGGTAGTGCTCGCCCCGGGACTTGGGTAGTGGAGGTGTTGGTAGGGCCCACTCACGGGCCCAATGACGGGGCTCGGTGCAGCCGTCGTTGGCTGAGCGGGAGCAGGAGCAGGAGCTGCCGCGGGTGCAGGTTGCGTTGATGCAAGACTGCTGGGAAGTGGCGGGAGGCCCGGTGGCATGGCTGCACTGCCGCTTGGTGGTGGCGCGATGAACGGCGGCCCCACCGTTGGTGGTGGGGTCAGGGGTGGCGGCGGCACCGCGGCAGCGGCGTGCGGGAGTGGTGGCGGGAGAACCGGCGTGCGCCGTCGTCCCGTCGCCTGCGGGGTGGAGCCCAAGGTGGTGGAGGCGGAGAGGTCGCTGGTGCCATCAACGTCCACGTAGCGCGACTTGGAGTGACGGCTGCCGGAGCTCCGACGACGTCGGCCATGCGGGGTGCCCGAAGCAGCAGCAGCAGGAGGGGCGGCGGTCACATCAGTCAGGGGTGCTGGGGCGAGAATGTTCTTCACTCCAGCTCCACCCGCTGCCGCCAGTGGGGCCGGGACGGATGGCGGTTGTTGCGGTGGCCGCTGCTCCTCGGCAATGTGAATGCGGAGGTGATCCACGGGTGGCTGGGCCGGCGTCGCCGCTGCCGCCACCACAGGAGCTGGAGCAGGTGCTGGCACCGGCGCCAGAGGTGGTGGTGGTGGCAGGGAAACATAACGGTCGTTGGTTCGCGGCATGGCGGCAGTGGGGGCGGTGGGGGCATCCACGTCGCGGTAGGCGTGGTGCCGCGTCGCCGCCGGTGCATGGCAGCACAGCCTCCACAAGAGAATCAAGAAGAGCACCAACAAAATGAAGAGGAGGCAGGCACCGACAATGAGGAGAATGAGGTCACCCGTCGTCCATCCGCTGTGCTTGCCACCATGACTCACCACAAAGGCGGTGGGGCTCAAGGGTGCTGCCGTGGCGGTGTTGGAGAGCCGCGCATCTTCTGGAATGAAGCAGAAGAAGAAGTTGGTGGCATCTGGAACGGTGAAGGAGAGGGTGATGGTGCCAGCAGCCTGGCCCTCATTGCTCGCGCTGACCTTCTGGGCATCGGCGCAGGTTGGGGTGGTGCTGATGAGGTAGAGGTGCGAGGTTTGCAGGCCGCTGCCAGAAAAGACAACGACCCCGCTCGAGCCCGCCGTGAAGGTGGCCGATTGGCTGACAATCTTGTTGGCAAAGACGAGGCTGCCCGTGTAGGTGCTGATGATGGCCTGCGTCATGAGGTACTCCGCCTCCACCGCAAATGCTTGGGCGTCACCCTGCCACGTCGTGAGTGGGCTCGGCGCACTGGCGGTGATGCTCAGCTCGGTGCCGTAGCTCGACGGGATGGGCTGCGCGCTTCCACCCTTGGGCATGGAAACGAGGTAGTCGGTGCTGGCGCCGTTGATGGGCCCGTTGGCGTTGCGGAGCTGCAGGACGCAGCTCACCTCCCCCAAGGGGCTGAACCACAAGGTGGAGCCCGTCAAGCTGGCATGACAGCTGAGCGTGCTAGCGGTGGTGGGCACGCCAAGGACGGTGAAGCCCACCGGGCTGCCCGTCATGTCCAGCCACGACTCCGCGTTGGGCTGGGCCCGCACATAACCCTGCACCGCCAATTCCAAGGAGGCTGGGACGGTGAGGTTGACCTCGTACATGCCATCGAGAGAGGCAGGGAGCGGACCAACGGTGAGGGAGGTGGCGGGGCGACCATCCACGGAGAACTGGGCACGCAGGTCATCCACCAGGGCCACAACATTCATGGTGACACCACCAACTGTGGCCTTTCCTTGGATTTGGCAGCTCAACGTGCTGCCCTCGCGCACCATGAGGGAGGGGAGGGCCAACACATTGCCGTTGGTCGTCGTGGCGGCACCGCACTGCAAGGTCGTCATGGGCTCTGGGAAGGTGGGGAGGTAGGCGGTCAAGGGGCTGTTCTCCACGGGCCACGTGTCGTAGGGGCTGCCTGGTCGTACCACCACCAATTGATAGTTGGTAAGCGGGGCTGGGGTGACGGTGAAGGTACAGGCACGTGCTTCGGCACTCGCGTAGGCGCAGGCCGTGGCACTGCCCGAGCTGACAGCAACGGCGTAGGGGAAGTTGCTAATGACGGTGCTAATGAGGGTCGTGACGGTACACTGCATTGGGGTCGTGGAAGTGGGAAGGACGCCGCCATTGGGCACGCAGACGAGCCGGGCGAAGCTGTTTGTCGGGGCATTGTTCTTTGCCACCTCAAAGTTGGCCGAGGTCGCAACCAGACTGTGCTGCCCGCCTGCCAAGGTGAAGTTCACCACCATGCGGTAGGTGCCGGCGGTGCTGATGCGGAGTGCAACGAAGGTGAAGACCCCTGCGGGGCTCTCCACGAAGCTCTCGTCGGCCACCACCCCATCGGGCACTCGCTCCGCTGTGGTGGCATCCACCAGGTACATGGCAACCGCCACACCAGGTGAGCTGGTCGGGGAGCCGCTCGAGTTCAGGAGGGCCACGACGGGGGAGACACCGCACATGAAGTAGGCCGCACAGTCACTTGGCTGCACCTGGAAGGCGGCCTCCACGGCATCCTGACGTTGCACCTCCACGACCGTGGAGAGAAGAATGGTGTCCGAGCTCGACGACTGCTTGAAGCACACCATGTGTGGTCCAGCCTCTTCGGGGGTCGTGGTGAAGAAGGCGGAGCTGCCATCAACTGCGGCACTGGTCATCGGGGCATAGGTGGCGGAGGAGGTGGGACCACACACGGACGCCACGTTGATCTCATCAGCGCTCATCTTGCCCACGAAGGGGAGGGCCACGAGGTTGGTGGTGCTGAGGCTGCTGCCAGAGAAGCGCAGCTCCACGGGCACCTCCACAACGACGGGGCTCGTCACGACGGACACGCTCAGCACCTGTGGCATCACCGTGATGATGGTGTTGGAGATGAGGGTGGCCGGGGAGGCACCCGCCGCGGCGGGGTGGTAGCAGAGCACGTAGCTGCCTGACGTGGCAAAGGTCATGGTGCGGAGAATGGTCGTGAGGCCGTAACCCGACGTGGACGCATGTGCCGTGACGCGTGGGGTGTAGGAAACGTTGCTGCACACGTCATCGGGCAAGTCCTTGGTGTTGGCGGGTGGAGCCACGGCGGTCAGGACGTCGTCCTGAGCCAGGCCGCCACCCTGCAACACCACGGTGGCATCGCTACCCACAATGGGTGTGTCCGTGAAGGTGGCGGAGGTCACCGTCGTGAGGAGCACCGTTGGTCCGGCGTGTTCGGCGGGTGGGAAGAGGACCAGTGGCAACTGCGGTGCCGCCGGTGGTGAGAGGCTGGTGCCACTGGGTAGGTAGCACAGGGCGTAGGAGGCGACGGCGAGGAGGCGGCTTGGGCTGGACCACTGTTGTGTGGTTGGGTCGTAGGCCAGAGTGATGGAGGTCGCTCCACGTGGGGCTTGGCACACGTCATTCACCTGCTCCATGGTGTTGGTAGTGGTGGTGGCTGCTGTTGCTGCATCATCCTCTGCCACAGCCCATGCCATCTCAGCACCACCTTCCTCCGCCATGGCGGCGACGGTGTTGGTTGATGGCAACAGTGCCATCCACGCCACCGCCGTGGACTGCGACTCTGCCGAGACACCCTGGAAGGTGACCACGGCCGTGCTGGAGGTGTAGAGTGTTGTTGGCGAGCTGAACCACCCGCTGGGGCTCGCGCCACCGGCCATAACAGTCCCTACAACACGCGCACAATCCCGCTTCTTGCTCGCCGCGCAGATGCCAACCTGATGGCTGTAGCAAATGGCGTAGGTCCCACTGGCGGGCACCGCCGCTGTCACCTCCAGCAGGGAGGTGCCGGCGTTGAAGGCGGTGCTCGTGAAGATGGCCTGGTTGGTTGGTGCCGTGACCCCAACGCAGGTGCTTGGGTCCGTGACGAGGACAACGTAGTCCGTCGGGCCAGGCGTGACGTCGAGGGTGAAGCCAAAGACCTGCTGCGCCGTCACAGAGATGGGGCTGGCCAAGACAGCAGGACTTCCCTGCTGGACCTGGATGGAGTCGCTCTGCAACACCGTCACGGTGCGGTCCGTGGCACGGAAGTAGCAGAGCGAGGCCGCTGTGGTGGCGTCGTCGTCCTCCTCCGAGGAGACGGAGCTACCCAGCCGCACCGCAATGCTACTCGATGTGGTGCCGCCACAGTTGCTGCCCATGGAGCTCGCGCCATTGGGGAAGGAGTTGGCGGTGATGGCGGAGGTGTCGTAGTAGGCGACGTCGTCGCAATCCAGTGTGCTGTAGAAGACGACATCAGCAGCATCGCACGCGGTGTTGCCCGAGATGGTCCACGTCATGGATTCACCGTCCGAGACGGGGGCCCCAAACTTGGGGGAGGTGGCGGCGCTCGGGATGGCCACCGACGTCACACGCACCGGCGTTGTGGTGCCGAGCATGTGGTAGAAGCCACCATTGAGCTTGTAGCACACCCAGTAGGAGGCGGCACTGGCGGTGGTGCGCCAGACCTGCACCGCGTTGGTGCCGTTGGCGTAGAGGGGGTAGTTGGTCACTCCCGTGGCGGGATTGGCGTTCAGGCAGGAGAGCTGCGTCGCGGGCAGTGTGCCATCAATGAGCTTCACGGCATCCGACTTGCCCTCGGCGGAGCTGAGACCAAAGCCATCAAAGACGAGGGAGATGAGCTCCAACGCACGCAAGGCTTGCGCACCGCTGGGAAAGGCGGCCACACTCGTCGGGTTGGGACCCACCACAATGATGGGGAAGCCCCACACAATGGTCGTTTGGTCCGTCCCTGTGTTGAGCAGGTAGCACAAGGTGTAGTTGCCACGCTCGGCGACGCTGAAGGCGTAGCCTAGCTGGCTGGGCAGGAGGTCGGTCCGGCTGGGCCCCATGTTGATCTCATCCACGGTGCCCGGGTCGGCGCAATTGATGTCGTCCCCTGCGTAGAGGACGACACGGTCCGCCGCGCTCAGCGACGCTCCCGTCGCGGCGGTGAAGTTGAGCGTGAAGGGCTCTGACTCGAGGGTGGAGACGGGGTGCTGAATGACCTGCGCGGGGTTCTTCTCGGCAATGATGAGGTCGCCATAGACGAGGGTCCACACCGTGTCGGTCGCGAGGCGGTAGCACACGCTGTAGCTGCCGCTGTTACTGGCGCTGAAGGTCATGGAGCTGGTCGTGGCACTGAGGAATCGGGTGATGGGCCAGCCATCAGCTGACGAGGGGAGTGGGGTGGAGCTGGCGGACCAGCCCTGCACGCCCGCGGCGGGAAGTGCGTCGGCGGAGCAGTTAAGGCTGAGAGGGATGATCTTCACGACATCGCCCTCACTCAGTCCGGCCTTGCCCACGAAGTCGATGTGGTTCAGCTGATTCTGCCGGGCCGTGGGTGGGGTCGTGGTGAAGGCGACGGGGTTGGCGGCGAGGAGCGTGCCGACCCCATCGGGCAGCTCAGACCAGCTGCCATCCACGAGCTTGTAGCAGGAGCGTGTGGGGGTGCTGGCCACGGCGGTGGCTGGGCTCTGCGCGGCGAAGAAGGTGACGAAGTTGGTGGCCTGTGACGATCCGCTTACGAGGGTGCCGGCGTTGTTGGCCAAGGTCCAGCAGCTATCCAGGTTAAGGGCGTAGTCGGCGCGGTCGGCACCGGGGCTGAGAAGTGCAGCGGTGCTAGAGGTCGTGTCGCGCTGAAAGTTTACGGTGATGAGCTGGCCACGTCGTGGGGCGGCTTGGATCGTGGAGGTGCTGGACGGGTTGTAGGGGTCCACCGAGGCGGCGGAGCCACTATCCTCTACCCCACACTCAGCCAAACGGTAGCAGGCGATGAAGAACTGTGGGGTTTTGGGGTCGTAAACACCCATCACGTAGGGCGGGGCCGTCGCGGCTCCGTAGACGCCCTGCAGACTGAGGGTCGCGCCAGCACGTACCGCGGCGGTGCAACGACCATCGCGGTAGACGGGCGTTGCCCCGAGGGCCAACATCGTGGCGGCGTCAAACTTGCCGTCGTAGGCCGGTCCGGGCACCAAGGGGCTCGGAATGGGGCCCGACGGGACCAAGACGGGGGTCACTCCCGTCGCGGCGGCGGTGAAGTTCAGGGCCAAACGTTGGCCCACTTGGCGCCGACTCTGCAGTTGAAGGGTCGCGGGCTGCCGTGGCTGCACGGCAAAGGTTGAGCTCGTCGGGGCGCTGCTGACACGGAGGGGGATGGCGTACTGATTGCCAGCGGCATCGACGTAGCACAGTCGGACCGCGGTGGTGCCCTTGAGGAGGAGGGCGTAGGGTACCTCTGCCGTGTGGCCTCCGCTCGCGCTGGCGGGCAGGGCTTGACCCGCCACGCTCTGCACCGCATCACCCATGGTGATGGTGCTCGCCACGGTGGTGGAACCGTCGGGGAGGAGGCACGGATCATTGGCTCCGACGTAGCGCACGCGGTCGGCCGTGTTGAAGAGATAGTCGTCCGTCTGCGTCGCCGTCGGGTCGAGCGTCTGGCCCACGTTGAGGCAGCCAACGGTGTTGGCGGTGGGTGAGGCGGCGGTCAGGCCATTGAGCCCGCAGGTTGGGCTCCAGTTGCTGATGCTCGGATTGGTTGTGCCACCAAATCGGTAGCAGAGTTTCCAGTCACCCACTGTGGGCGCGAAGAAGATGGTCTTGATGGTGTCGGAGGTGGGTGGCTGGACCTGTGAGGTGCCAATGGTGAAGACCGGGGCGGAGTCGTCCACGCAGAGCCGCGTTTGTGGCACGATCCGTACCGCGTCGTTGCTTGTGTAGAGGGTCTGAATGGCATCGGTGGCGGTGATGGTCGTGGGGATGAATTGCATCGCACGTTCGCTGGATGTGTCCGTACCATCGACGCGATTGAGGGGGCTGGGGAGGCTCGTGAAGGCGCAGGAGCTGAAGACGGCGGGGAGGATGGCGAGCGAGGGAAGCACCGGCGCCCACGTGCCCCCGCTGAGCTTGTAGCAGAGGTTGTGGGTGCCTACACCAGCCGCGGCGAAGGTGGCAACGGTGCTGGACTGGAGAGTTTCGGCATTGATGGCGTTCACCGTGGCTGGTGTGGTGACGAAGATGGTGTCGCTAGACACGAACATGGCCATGACCGTATTCACGTCCTGTGCGTTGATGAAGGCCTCGTTGCAGTTGGTGGGGCTATCCACGAAGGCGATTGTGTCCTCGAGGGAGATGAGGTCGTCGGCTTGGTGGCTTTGGTGGGTGAAGTAGAGGTTCAGGCTCTGTTGCGCGCGGAGGTAGGCAGCCTCGCTGGGGAAGGTCGTGAGGTCGAGGTAGGGCCGGACCCACATGGTCGTGGAGGGCTGACGTGTGGTGTTTTGTAGGCTTGGCAACAGCCCCACCGCGGCAAAGTCGTCAGAGAGGCCGGTGAGGGCACACACCACGAGATCCATCGTGCCCAGTTGGTAGTCGAAGGTGAAGGTGTAGCTGTACTCGAGAGCTGACACCTTGGTGATGGGGTTGGCAGGGGTGGCGAAGGCTGCGTCGTCGCGACAGGTCGTGAGTGGGTCCACGTAGCGTACAAACTTAATGACGGTGGGTGGGTACATCACCCACATCTCGTTGAGCTCCAGGAGGACGGTGATGCTCTGGCCCACGTAGGTTGGGAAAGGCGTGGTGCTGAAGCTCTGCGGGGCGCCAGGGAGGGTCTCCACGAAGCACTCCCCGGTACGTGCATCGATTTGCCCACATGTGCAGATGGGCCCAGCCTCGCCCTTGTGGGTGTAGCACAAGGTGTAGCGCTCCTCTGTCATGGAGACGGGCCACTGCAGGGCATAGGTGACGGAGGTGGGTGTGGTCTCCACCTGGGTTGCCATGGCAGCGAGGAAGTCGGGGACGTAGTTGGCGTCGCAGCTCATGGCACTCGTGGCGTAGAAGGAGACCCGCCAGCTATCGTCGGTGACGCTGGTGCCTTCCTGGATCATGAAGGTGACGTTTTGTTGTTGGCCCACCACCACGCTCGACTGCTCCACGCACTGAATTGGCCCATTTTCCACGTTGAGTGCATCGGGAATAAGGGCGGGGGTGGCGTCGTAAAGCTGGTAGCAGAGGTTGAGCTCCCCAACCGTGACGGAGAGGTTGGCTTGGGTGACCACCCGTTGTGGGGTGGAGAGGGCCTCGTCCAGGCTGAAGACGATGCACTGTGGGCAGTCGTAGGGGTTGGCCCCACAGCTCGTGCCCGACATGACGGCAAAGGCGAGGTCACCCGTGGCGTTGAGACGGCCTTCGGCGTCGTTGAAGGCGAGGGTGAAGGGCTTGCCAAGGATGGCGGCATCCGCACCCACGAGGTTCCAGCTCTCGGGAACCTGCTCCCCAACAACAATTGTGCCAGCCTCCACCGTGCCCCCGACGACGGCCCAACTCGACTCGCTGCTTGTGAAGTAGCACACGCGTACATCGCCCGAGGCGTTGAAGCTGCGGTAGTGGAGCGGGTCGGTGGTGTCGGTGAGGGTGATGGAGGTGGTGAAGTCATCCACGACCTCGACGGGCATCGTGGCGGCAAATCCGTCCATGGAGGTGGCAGATTCACATGGGGTGGTGATGCTGTCGGTGGTCAGCTTCACCACATCCTCGGCGCTCGCGGCCACAATGAGGTGGAAGGTGAGGGTCACCTTCTGACCCACACGGGGCACGACGGGGAAGCTCGTGAGAGAGGAAGGGTTGGGTGGCAGCACCTCCATAAGGAAGGGTGCTGTGATGCTCTCACCGACATCGGCCCATGGGGAGGTGGCGGTGTTGTGTAGGCAGAGTCGAGCCGCGCCTGGGTGTTGCCAAATGGGAACGTCCAGTAGGGCAGCGCTCTGAATGAGGAGGGAGGGCTCCTGGATGTCGTCGGCGGTGAAGTTGTTGCACCACGTCCCGGCACCGTCGCTGCTGCCGCTGAGAATGGCCGCCCCGACAGGGGTTGTCTGGGCACCACCTACGAGCTCAATGAAGAGGTGCTGGCCAGCACGCAGGCTGGTGGCGCGACCAACGGCGTAGACCTCGGCCGAGGACGGGACGGGTACCTGCAGCACCAGTGGTGCCCCTACCTCTCGCCAGAAGCCATTCATGTAGTAGCACACGTGCATTGAAATGGGGCTGGTGGGGGCCACAAACTGCGCCGTCACAACCACCTCGGTTCCTTCCACGACGGTGGAGATGTCGCCCAGACGGGCAAGGAGGGTGCTGGACTCCATTGGGCCCGGCACCGCCGCACACGGCACATCGGTGAAGGCGATGCGGTCTTCATCGTCGCTGAGGCCCGTTCCCATCACATGCACCTCGAGGTACTGCCGCTCGCGGGCTGTGTCGCCGGCCACGACGTTGGTCGTGTAGCCGCTTGGGTTGCTGGCCACCACCGTCAGAAGCTGCGGAAGCTCGGCAACGGTGGCGCCTGCTCGAGTGTAGCAGAGCGCCACGTTGTTGGAGCCCAAGGTGGCATCGGTCGGGAGGCTGAGGGCGTAGACGGGGTAGGCTGGCCCGGGGGCAGAGACCACGACGGAGCCTGCGGCATCGCACACGTTGTCGGTGAGGGTGGCAAACTCCACCGCGTAGGCCGCACCACCTTCCGCCGCATTGGCAAAGACCACTGTGGCATTGACGATGCCTTGTGGGATGCCCTTCTCTGGGTTGGTGTTGTAGGTGGCTGGGGACACGGAGGACATGAGCTCATCGACAAAGGGGAAGGGCACACTGACGAATTCACTCTGGCCAGCCTCACGGTAGCACAGGAGGTAGCTCAGGGGGAAGAGGTCGGGCTTGGGTACGTTGGGGCCGAGGGAAGGGACGTGGGCCTTCCACGTGGAGATGGAGGCTGCTTCCGCTCCCTTGCCCACCGTGGCAATGTCAGAAGGTTGCACCACGACACCGTTTGGCTCCGTCGAGCTCGTTTCCCAGCAGGTGCGTCCTGCCTGAACGAGCATCGCCGCATCACCCATGGCCACAGGGACGCTGTCACTCACCTCGCTGAAGGTGTAGGTCAGCCGCTGACCCTGAAAGGTGGGCAGCGGGGCCACCTCTACCGCAGCAGGGGAGTTGGTGGTGGGTACCACCATGCTCACCAAGCCAAAGCCACTTCCCACGACTTGGTAGCAGAGCGGGTAGGACTGGGTGGTGTTGAAGCCGACACGAAGGCTAATGGTGTTGGCGACGGCGGTGGCACTGACGCTGCCATAGGGGACGACGGCCTCCTCCGTCTTGAAGCAGCTGCATCCTGGGCAAGCCAGGAAGATGGCGTCCCCAATCTGGGTCTGGTAGTCGGCGGGGAAGCTCAGCACCGTCGCACGACCCACCATGGGCAGGTTGCTGCTGACAAAGGAGGTTGGTCCACCGGGGAAGACGAGGAGGGGGACTGGTACGGCGACGTAGCCCGCAGTACTTGCCACTTGGTAGCACACGGTGTAGCGGGTGTTGGCCTGAATATCGTCCCCAATGAGGGGAATGGCAAAGGTGGAGGTGCCCACGGCTGGGTTGGCACTCACTGCCGACCCAACCGCCACGGCATTGCCAATCAAGCAACTCTGCGTCACGGGCACCAACATGACGGCATCGGCCGTCGTCAGCCCGGTGCCGTAGAAGATGAGCTCGGGCTGGGTGCCTACGCGTGGGGTGAAGGAGGTGCCGTAGTAGTGTGGGTTGGCCTGAGCCACGACAATGTTGCCGAGTCGCGTGAGGAGAAAGCCTGTGGTGCGGTAGCACACCCCCAAGGTGACGACCTGGGTGATGGGACCTTCAAAGTCCACCACAACGGTCGTGTCGCTGACGAAGCGCACCGTGTAGGGGTTACCATTCCAAATGGTGGGGTTCAAGGGGCGGGTACAGGTCTCAGCGCAGGACTCTGCCACAGGCACGATGAATACCTGGTCTGTGTTGGCCAAGTTGGTGCCCTCAATCGTGATGCTCACGTCCACCGAGTTGGGGACGATGACGGGCGGGCTCGTAACGAAGTTGATGGGATTTGGCGGCTGCACCACCATGGGCTTGTCCGAGAGTTGGTGAAACTGGTTGGCGTACTGCAGCTTGAAGCAGAGGGTGTAGCTCGTGGCCTGCTTGAGGAAGGGGAGGGTCATGACCCAGTTGGAGAAGCCGACCCCAAAGGTATCCAAGGAGGGGACGAGGGCGGCCTCTCCATTGGCCATGGCCACTCCCAGGGTGGCGTTGTCTGTGGTGGTGGTGGTGGGTGGGTCGTAGTCCTCGCAGACCCCTGTCGGCAGCACGGCGCTCGGCAGGGCCACGAGCTCATCCCCGCTCAGGAAGCCCGTGTTGGGGAACTTGTTGGGATCATCCATGGTGATGTTGAAGGTCATGGTCTCCAAGGAGAGGAGGTTGTTGTTGTCCCCGTTGGGGCAGAAGGTCACGGCAAGGGCGTCCATCGGGAAGATGCTGAAGGTCAGTGGGCTACCTGCGGTACTCGTAAGAACGTAGAAGTTGGTATTGACGGACTTGCTCTTGCTGTAGCAGAGGTAGTACTCCCCGAGGTAGTCGTCGGCGGTGTCCTGTGTGCCCGTGGAGACGTTGTAGCTCGCCTTGGCCCCTGGACCAACCACGTCAATGGGGTGGAAGGTGGTCTCCCCGTAAGGCCCCGCCGTGCTACTGCAGGGGTCGCCCATGAGCCCAACCGAGGTGGGAATGAGCCGCAGTCCATCCTTGGCGGAGAGGGAAGAGCCGGTGGTACTCGGGAAGTCGAGGGTGACGGTGCCACCCACAAAGTCGTAGGGCGGGCTGACCTCACAAGGATCGCAACCCGCCACGGTGAGGAGGGTGGAGTGAGTGATGTTGGGGTAGTCGTCGTCGTCCTCACTGGCGCGGAGGAAGAGGGTGTAGTCACCGGCAAAGGGCAGCGCCACCTCAAAGGTGTTGGTCGCTGTGTGGGAGTAGAGGGTGGGAGTCGTGTAGTCAATGGTGAGGCTGCACCTGGCTACAGGGGCTAGGGCGAAGCTGAGTAGGGAGATGACCATGGCCGCATCGGAGCTCGCAAAGGTCAGGCTCGTGCGTTGGAAGGGCATCGGGCTGGCGTTGGGGGTCAGGGTCGGACCCGTGAAGGGGCTCTTGAGGAAGCTGAGCTCGCTGTAGGCGAGGGGGGAGGCGGAGCTGGGCACCTCTGCCCAGCTGTTTCCCGCTCCCGCGAGGAGGTAGCAGACGGTGACGTCCACGACGGACGCCCCACACACGGAAAAGGCTGCCACAGACTCGGAGCTCAGGCTCGGAATGAGTTGGGCCAGTCCAATCGCTGGGCTTGGCACCGCTGCGGCAGTACAGTCGAAGCCGTTCGTGCCGCTGCCCTTGGCCACGAGCTTCAGCTGGTCCTTTGTGGTGAGGAGGTTGGCGCTGGAGTGAAGGAAGAGCTGCGCAATCTGGGTGGCGAAGGTCGGCTCCGGCCATGCCACGTAGTTGGTCGGCTGTGGTGGGTCCACCTCGAAGCTGGGGACCTCAGCGATCCACATCCACGACTTGTCCGCGGCTGCCGCACCACTCTGGTAGCACAAGAGGTAGGTCCCTGCACCAAGGACACGCGGGTTGTATACGGCCACGATACCATTGGGACTGCTGACGGGGGTGCCCGCCGCACCTCCGCTGTTGGTGCTGGCATCCGCATTCGCCGCCGCCGCAGTGCAGGCCACGGGGTAGTCGGCGACGTCGAGGTCGGTGGCGTTGATGATCTTGACGTGGTCGGCGTTGCTGAGCTGGTTGCCCGTGATGGTGAGGGAAAGCTCCTGGCCCACATAGGCGGGTGAGGGAAGAACACTGTAGCGCTGTGGGCCATTCATGCCAACAGAGAAGACGTAGCCGCCCGCCTGATTGGGCACCGCAACGTCGTGGGTCTGGCCCGAGGTGAGGAAGCAGAGGTAGTAGTAGCCCTTGGTCACGAGCTGCGGCTGCACGGTGGCGGCGATGGCGGCGGCGGAGGTGGGGGTGAAGGTCGTGAAGTGCGTCACCCCGCCCACAGGTGGGGTGGCCCCCACGCAGCTCGGCACGGCCTGGGGGTCGGCAATAGGGTAGAGCTGGGCGACGTTCGTTTCTCCAGTGGCGAAGATGGGGTCGGTGGCGGTGATGGTCATGGTGAAGGCGTTCTCCACGGCAATGAGAGCGGGTACGGTGTAGCTCGTCGGGGCGGCCACAAGAACGTCCAGGGCCGTCGGGGAGACGGAGGCGATGAAGCGGCCACGCAGCTGGTAGCACAGCAGGAAGGCACCGGAACTGGGGTAAGGGTACTCGGTGAGAAGTGGATCTGCGGTGGGTGGATCAGGGATGAGCACCTGCAGCGTGTTGTCCACCAAGACGACGGTGGCGGAGGCAGCCTCGGCACGGGTGGCTGGCAGGTAGCATGGGTTGCTGGCGATGGTCCACGGCGTCGTTGCTGGCGTTGCCACCTCCTTTACAAAGAAGACCTGCTCGAGGTCCGCGACCGTCGTGCCATCCACGTAGGTCAAGGTCACGGCGGTGCTGGGCGTTCCGACACGTGGTGAGGTTGGCACCGTGGCAAAGGTCGTGATGGGTGCCGCCGTCAAGGTCAGCTCAGCCGTGTTGACGTAGCCACCCACGACACGGAAGTCGTAGTAGAGCTCCCAACTCGCCCGACCAGCACGTCGCATGCACACAAAGTAGCTGCCCACTGCCGCACGTAGAATGAGGTGGGCGTAGGGGGCGTTGTCCAGGTTCACGAGTGGGGCGCCGTAGCCAAAGTTGGTCGGAATGGCATCCACGGCGGGGGAGACGAGGGGGTTCTGGCAATCCATCGTGGGGGAGATGCGCACCACATCGGGGGCTCCCTCCTCCGCGGCAGCAGCAGGATTCCCAGTGCCGTCGTCCAGCACAATATTCAGCGGGACACTGGTGTTGAAGAAGAGGAAGAAGCGCTCACCTTGGAAGGCGGTCAGACCTCCACGATCGGTGTAGGCCCCGGTCGGGGACTGCAGCGGGTAGATGATGAGGTAAGTGGGATTCGCAACGTAGACGGGCTGACCATTCTCCACGGCGGTGTAGCAGACCACGTAGGTTCCTGCTTCCAGTACCTGCTCCGCGATGCTCCACTGGGTGTTGATGCCGTCGAGGGTCAGCTTCTTGCTGGTGTAGGCGTGAGGTGCGCTGGCGCAGAGCTGTGAGCTCGGTGTGTCCATCCCATTGGTGGCCTTGACAAGAAAAGCAACGTCCTTGGTGGTGAGGTAGTCGGGCATCGTTTCATTCCCCATGAAGGTGAGGACGAGGGGTGCCATCACCTCCGCCTGTTGTGGCTCCGATGCCCACACCGACGGAATGCTGGGCACAATGCGAAGGTTGCGATCGAGGGCATCACCACGGGGCACGGTGGCAAAGGAGCCGCCCTCCAGTTGGTAGCAGACCGTCAGGTTCCGCTCCACGGTGACGGTTGTGGTCACTCCGTCGGCCCCCACTTCTTCCATCGTCGTGAGGTCGCCAGGGATAACGAAGGAGATGGTGGCCTGCAGTGCGGTCGTCACGGCAGTAATCGCACCCTCCGCCACCACTGTGGCGTTGACGAAGCCACACTCAAAGAGGCTGCCATCAATGAGGTGCACCACATCCCCGACCTGGAGTGGGGTGGCTGCGGTGTGTCCCTCGGCAGGGGTGAGGGTGAGGCTGACATTCTGGCCAGCCATGGGGAGGAGTGGCTCGGGCACAAAGGTCATGGGGTTTACGGCGGCGATGCTCAGACCCGTGGCGTCCACCTCCTTGGTGCTCTTGGGAGGCGGGGAGGTGACCCGGAAGAGACCACTTGGGGTCACGAGGCACAAGGCGTAAAGCTCGCCCGGTCCAACCATTAGGCGGGCCTGGCGGAACCGCACATCCTCCGTGGCGGAGAGCACCTCGACCACAGGAAAGGTGGGCTTGATGCCCGTGGCGTCGAAGAAGGGGGCGTAGTTGCACTCTGTGGTGCCGCTAATGAGCCTGCCTTCCGACAGGGTCAAGACGCGCTGCCCGTCATTGAAGAAGGAGCCACCCACCATGAGCTCCTCGTACTGCGAGATGGGGTAGCGGGAGCTGGAAAAGTTGGTGGATGGATAGACGTAGTAGAGGGCACCTTGGCTAATGGCCACGGCGGAGTTTTCATTGCCGGGGAAGAGCACCGTCAGGATCTCCACAGGACTGCCTTGATGCCAGTAGCACACGGCGTAACCGGCGGCAGAGTTGTTGAAGCGCAACACACCTCGCCACTCCGTGCCATCCTTGCTAACCCAACCATCCCCGACGGAGACGGAGAGGGCCTCGCCCGCACAGCTGGCAGATTGGATGACGAGGGTGTCGTCGGCCAAGAGGTCTTTGCCCGTCACGGTGGCCATGGCGTACATTTGCTCCACCAAGGGGTAGCTATCAAAGGCGACGGAGCTCGGGTTCGACTCCACCACACTAACGCTGGGCGGGTTCTCGATGGGCACCGGCGCCCAGGTCTGCCCGTTGCGGAGGTAGCATAGCTCCATCGCGCACGGCTGGCCCTCTCCCGGCTGCCCACAGATTAGCTCGTCGTAGAGCATCCCACTCCCAAAGCGCTTCGACTGGCTGGAGGCCACCCATGAGACACCGGTGGCGGTGATGACGAGTGGGTTGGGGTCAATGCTGGGGCTCAGCCATCCAGCAATGGTGCTGTTGCTTTGAATGATGTCCGTCTCCAGGTCGTGACAGGTGAAGGTGCCGTTGGCGGGAAGGAAGAAGATGGCGTCGTTGACGCTCAGGCCCGTCCCAACCACATCCAAGACGTAGTCCGCGTTTTGGTTCGTGACAATTTCCCGCCCCTCACCCTTGGCGGGGAGGTAGGAAGCTGGGTTGGCGTTCGCCACCGTCAACACACCAGGCACACGTCGGTTGCTGCTGAAGCTTGAACTCGAGCCGTAGCAGACCGTGTAGTCCCCAGACGGCACGAACTGTCCCGGGAACTGCACCGACAAGGTGGCGGCACAGTCAACGCTGGAGTAGGTGCCAGGGACATTGGCCCAGCATGAGGCGTCTGCCCCAGGGACGAGGCGGACGGCCACGCAGCTTGTGCAGACGCTGGCGCTGCAGACGAGGTTGATGGTGAGGAACTGGCCTGAGGTGGGGAGGGCGGGGACACTGGCAAAGGCACTCGGGTTGGCCGCCCCCACGACAAAAGAGGTGCGCAGGAAGCCGCTGGTCCGGGGGAGGTCGTTGAAGGAGGTCTTCTCGGCTGCCTCGGCGGCGAGGCGGTAGCACACCCGGAAGCTCCCCGCCGCGGTCGTGACGAAGCTCTGGCGGTAGGAGAGGCCCCCGGCGGGGACGGTGGGGTTGCCAATGGGCTGCACCTTCTTGGAGGCGCCGTCGGTCGAAAAGGTGGCGGAGCAGGTTGTGGTGTCATCAATCAGAATGAGCTCATCCGCGGCGGAGAGGGCGACGCACCCCGTCGTGAGGCAGCGGCGGGTGGCGGTGATGCTAAAGAGGGACCCCGCGACAGCGGATGAGCCGGAGGTGGTGGCTGCGGAGTAGAAGGTAGGGTTGGCCATGCCCACGGTCAGCCGCCCAGAGTAGGTGGTGATGGCCAGGGCATTCACGTTGTAACAAACCACGTAGATGGCGGCATAGTCGTAGTTGTTGAAGCCAAGCGGGGAGGTGTAGAGGACGGTGTCATCCCCATCTTGTGTGAGGCTGCTGCTGCTGTAGCTCACCAAGGTGCCAAAGGCACAGCTGACTGGATCGCAGAAGCAGCTTGGGTTGGGGTTGGCGCTCTGCACGTACCGGTAGAAGAAGACGGAGTCAGAGGCGGCGTCGAGCTCGGTGGTGTTGGAGGAAATGGTGGCCAGGTTGGGCATCCCGGCACGGTAGATGCCCGTGTCAGGGAGCAGGCTCCACGTTGCCGAGGAGGGGACTGGACTTTCCACGACGCGACTGCCCGTGTAGGTCACGCGAATGACCCCGTTGGTGGACCACTGGTAGCACAGATTCACCGTTTGCCCCACACGCAGGTTGCTGGAGCCATAGTAATCCACCTTCACGGACGTGGCGGTGCTTGTGGTGGTGTTGATGACGGCACTCAACATGGTTTGTGCAGGGAGGGCGGAGGGCGGGGGGCAGACCCCACTCGCCAGGAGCACGCCATCCGCCACTGGGTAAATGGCATCGGTGGTCGGCTGCAAGGCTGTGCCCGAGAAGGTGGAGAGCAGGCCCGCCACCGCCACGCGCCATGGCTGCGGGGAGGACGACAACAAGAGCGGGTTTGGCTGTGCAGCCGTCAGGCCATAGTCGGTCGAGTTGGAGCTCTCTGCCGTGGCAGGGAGCACCGGCACGAAGCCACCTCCGGCACTCGTGGACTGCACACAAACAATGTAGTTTTCACCCGCCGTGTTGATCATCATGTTGACGGAGTTGGCGGCACTCACTGTGGCACTCATAAAGTCACCGGGTTGAGCGGCGGCGCTGCAGACCGCGGCACCGTTGCAGAGCTCCGTCACACAGGCATTCTCCGCCTGCAGCAGCTTCACCACCGTGATGGAGCTGGCGGCGGAGCTGGCGGCGTTGGCATTGATAAACTGCATCGTGGTGGTTTCCTTAGCCGTGAGGGATGCACCGGTGGGGAGGCCAAGACGGTAGCGGACAGGGAAAGGTGAGATGAAGATGTCAGTCCCCGGGCAGCCATCCACCGGGGCGACGGTTTGGGCGGAGGGTTGCGTGAAGATCCAGTCCGTGGAGCCACGTAGACGGTAGCAGGCGGTGAGACAGGCACTGGCCATGCCCACAATGGTGTAGGAGTAGCTCGTCCCGGGCTGCACCTCCGTCACCGAGGACAGACTCACGCGCGCGCTTGGGGTGGAGGTGCCGCACATGCCGCCCTCATCAATGAGCTCCACCGTGTCGGAGGCGGAGAGGCCCACACCCACAAAGACCAAGGCCGCCCCTTGGCCGGCAAAGAAGGGGTAGGGCGTGATGGAGAAGGTCGGGTTGCGTGGGAGGAGATCAATCTCCCCCGCAATCTGGGCGTAGTTGGTCATGCCCGCCTTTTGGTAACACACAAACAAGGTGGTTGCCTGGGTGAGGGTGTAGGCCACGGAGGTGCAGGTCGGGGTGGCCGTCTCCCCGCCCATCTCGCACGCAAACACCAAATCGCCCTCGGTGGTGGCGCATGGATTCACGTCGGTGCTCGCCGTGAGGAAGGCGTCATCGGCCTCCGCATTGAGCCCTGACCCGGCGAAGGTGAGGGTCATGACGGAGCCAACGGTGGGCGCGGCGGGTACCACGGTGAAGCCCGTGGGCTGCAGCACCGCCAGGGTGAAATCCGCTACCGTTGTGTCAGCATTGAGGTAGACGGGGGCCCACAAGGCGGTGGATGCGCGGCGGTAGCACACCTGCCCCACCACATCCTGGGTGAGGAGGTTGGGGGCAAAGAAGGGGCACGAGACGGTGGTGGCGTCTACTTGCACTAGGTTGCCCACGTTGAGATTTGCCAGGATGGAGGAGCTCGAGCTGGGGCAGCTCTGGCCTGCCCGAATGACCTTCACCGCATCGGCCGTGGAAAGACCGGTGCCAACAAAGGTCATGGTGCCCTCCTCACGTGCCTGGGGACGGAGCGGTGTGCGGGTGTAGGTGCCTGGGTTGGCGGGGCTCACCACCACCATCTTGGTATTGGCCACCAGGGTGTAGGCCATGGAGGTGGAGGTCGAGGCACAGCCATTGGCCAAGGTGCTATCCCCGCAGTAGGGGATGCAAATGGCATAGCCCAGAGCGGGTGGGGCGTAGGGGGCCACAAAGGTTCCCGCCACGTTCCTGGTGTAGATGAGGGGCACGACCCCTGCGGGGGTGGTGCCAGCAGCAACCTGCGCGCCGACAGTCCCGCAGGTAGAGGTGAGGGCGTTGAGGTTGGTGCATGTTGTTGCCCCACTGCATGGAATCAGGAGCAGCGTACTGGATGCGCTGAGCCCGCTATTCGCTGGCCGGCCCTGCTGGGCGTCGGTGGCGACGGTGAGGGTGATGGCACCCTCTCCCCCACTCGGTGCGGCTGGGCTGAGGGTGTAGGTGGTGTAGATGGCGGGCCACACCTGCAGCACCGCGGCACCCGTGGTGAAGCCGCGTGGGAGTACCTGGGCAGTGGCTGGCGTGGTGGCCTTGGCAATGTAGCAACCCACGTAGGTTGAGCCCACGGCGAAGGCGTCGGTGGTGATGGTGATGGAAGAGGTACCCGTGAAGCCCTCACTACTGGTGCTCGTGACGGGAAACACCACGACGCCCTCGGCTGGGTTCACGATGCACTCAGCCGCGGTGTTGCCTGTGGAGGTGATGAAGTAGAGCTGATCGCCCGTGGTGATGGCGGGGTCTCCCTGCAAGGGTACGCTCTGGATATCCACCTGAATGGTTTGGTAGAGGGAGGCCTCCACCACGTTGGAGGTGGTGAAGGTCATGGCCGCCTCCACCCGAGGGCTTACACACAGGCTGAGGAGGAGGAGGAGGACGAGCACCAGGGCCCGACGACTAGATGAAATAGAGGTACATGCTGCACCACAGTGGTCCCCTGAAGCACCACCGGGGGGTCGAGGACGATGAAGCATCATCACTACGTCAAAGATACAGGTAAGCTGCTATACAAAAACGAGGCAAACTATGAAACAAACGAGCGATGTTGATGCGTGTTTGTGTGGATACTGCTCGCAGATACAGGGGAGAGGAAACCACTGTTCTGCCTGGTGTGTGTGTGTGAGCTGCCGAAGGGGAAAGTGTAAAGTGAGTGTGTTTCTGGTTGTTTTGTTCTGGAACAGAATACCAGACAAAAAAATCAGAAACAACACAAACGAACACGAGCACAAATAAATACGCACGCGAAGCTTCTATGGTAGTGTGTGGTTCCCACCAAAAGAACCAAACAATGAAAAAATCAATCCAAAAAGGAATCGTGAAGTTGCCGAGACAAAGGGTGAATGCGGCGGTGTGTGATCGGAGGAGTAGTCTTCGTACGTCTTCTTGGACTGTGCGTGTGTGTTTGTGCTTCTACGGAAAGCCCCCAACTGGTAGCTCAAAAGCAACAACACCCACGACGGAAAGAATCCCGGCTCACAAAGGAGTGAGGATGTATGTGTGTGCGATGCGTTAATGTTTTGGTCTGCTGCTCTCCAACAGCAAACACAAAGAAAAAAAACGCGGAAGGAAAATACCAACACTCAAAGTGAGCTTCACTGGATGGGTGTGGGTGTGGAGCGTGCGAGTGCGTGAGAGGGAGGACCTCTAGACGAACCAACAGCAACGAGAGCGGCACGTACGGGTATGCTGCGTGCCGTGGGAAACGACCCCGCACAACGTGGGGAAGTAGCTCTTGTTGGGATGTTGAGACGTCAATGGACTACTCCAGACCTCTCCAACTCTCTTCCTCTTCCTAAGAGGGCCGCTACAGAAGAACGGCCTAGTGAGCGTGTGAGATGTGTGCGCTCCTACAAGAAACCACAATCCGCCAACCTCTCCACAGAATACACCAATAAATGACGGCCCCACACTCAGATAATTGAGAGGACCGGCAAGAAGAGGTGCAGGATGGATGAGGAAAGGGAGATGGTGGAGGGGTTAACAAGAAGGGGAGGGAGTTCAGCCAGCGCACGCACCAGACAACGAACTCTCAAAAGAAACTACGTAGCAACAACAACAAGGATGATGAAGAAGGAAAAAGGAATATGAATAACGAAACACACATGCATTCAACCACTGTATATGGAGTACACCCACCAATCATACTCATACACTGGTGTACGGCACACTGCTGCTCGTGTGTGTGTGTGTGTGTGTGTATTGTGTTGTTTTGTTTTTGGATTGCATTATATACTGGAGAACGGCTCTGCTTGCCGCTCTGGGTACAACAACGGTGTTCCACCGGCAACACGTTGGGGAGGGGAGAGAAGAAACAATCAAATCATCTCTCGCACACCACACATCATCGAGAAGGGTGGGAGAGAGACGTGTTCGTGCGGAAGCGCACATGTGCGTGTTGTGTGTGAGTGGCGGGCTTCATACAGCTACCAACCCATACGCGCACAAATCCTTCGCACCTCAATCACCGCACGCCTTCACGCTTACTAAGTTTTTTTTTCCCTTCTTCCCATGTTGGTGTGTGCTACGTGGCGAATGGCGAGAGCCAAGGCAACTATTCTTGGCACCAAGGAGATGATGATGATGATGATGGCGCGGCTGCTGGGACGAAGAATACGACCTTCCTGGGAGATCCAACGTACTCCATGCGCACCTCTCCCTGGCACACTCGCACCTCGATGCCGACCACCACCTCCTCCTCAAGCGCAACACACAACTGAGGTGCTCCTCCAATCCAGACATACTTGGTGTATGCCATACTTCCGTTGCCCACCAATTTCACCTCAACCCGTTTGTGAGTGCGAATGTGCATTAACCCCACACTAACAGACGCACACTCGCACGAAAAACAAAATCAACCACCATCATGATTATCCAAGACGTCCGAGACAGAGCGAGAGACGTCAGACATAGCCCCCACCACAACCTCATTGTACTCTTCAGTTTCTACATACCCCAACTATTGTATTATGTTGTCTTGGGAAATATGTATCCAAAGTGTCTCATCATCAACGGGAGGGAGAGGTTGGGTACCACTTCAAAGCATCAGCAACAGCAAATGCGGCTATGACAGTAGGTACCTCCCCAAACTACTCCTTCCTCCCATCTCTCTTTCTCTTTCGCACACACGCACACACATGTGATGGCATGTATTCGCCCACCCATCCTCTAACCAATGAAATAGTTGGGGATGAAGACTCCTCAACCCGCATAGAAGTGAGTGAGCCCATAGAGATGGAGAGAGCATGCAATGTGTGTGTTCGTGTGTTTGGTTGAAATAGAAACTTGGATGGACTGGCGATGGCGGATGATGGGGCCTGCATCTGCATGATTGGTCGGCCGAATGTGAAAAGGTTTTTTTTTGGGTTGTTTTGGGGGGAAGGATGTTGGCGTGATGGGAGGAGGTGGTGGAGGCAAAAGAGTGCCTGGTCTGGTGGCAGGCCAAAGAGGAGGGTGATAGATTTCAACCAACCAACGAAGCAACAACAACAGCGACAACGACCATACCGCAGCCAACATACAAGCATACGAAAAAAAGCAAAAAGAACAACAACAAGTGAAAGAAAAAAAATACGGTCAGAGAAAGCCATTGTCAAACAAGAAGAGAAGTGACATCCATACAAGAAGAAACGACAGGGGTGCATGCGTGTGTGCGTGTATATGGGTGTGAGTGCCACACAACCCTGCGTACATTCAAACATACACATTCCACACACACACACACGTACGCACAGGCGCACAGCACCCAAAAAAGAAGCAACAACAACAACCCCTACACAAACAGACTGACAGATATACACGCACAGAGAGGCGCGAAGCTGTTGTTGCTCGCTGATACATGGCTTTTGATCTCCCTTGGCGGTGTGAGGGGAGAAGGTGGAGGTATGAACGCACCCAGCACATACTCCTACCCACGACGCGCACTCTCTTTCACACACACACGCACGTCACCAGAAAAAAAACCATAGAGGATCAAAAATGGAGATGAACCACAATGCTCGAGCTAATGTCTTCACAGCTGCGCTGCTGGATTTGGCTGTAGGAGCACGTTCCCTCTCACACCGCTGATATCTGAGAAGGGTAGTGCCGCACACAAGCACACATAAGCACTACATTTACACAGAGACACTCACGTAAGGAAGTCTTGTGTTGGTTGGTGGCGTTGACGCGGAATATCTCCATCGAGCCGAAGTCGATGAACCACACAACAACATCCAAATGCATTGGCATAGAATATATTCGTTTACAAGGCACGTACTCCTCCCTGCATCATTGTTGGTGGTGTCTTGTGCTGTGTTGTTGTTGTTGTTGTTGTTGTGTGTGTGTTTTCCTCCTCATCCAGCCATCTACAACGACTACTACTTGGTTCGTACGCTCGTCACCACGGCCGCACCCCCAGTTGGTTGTGTGGTGCGCAGCAAATCGGGGTTGTAGTCGGTGATATCCTTCCAAAAAGCTCGACGGAGCTCCGCCACACCCATCGTCATACCCTCGTAGGGCCAGCTAAAAGGTGTGCAGGTTGGCTCATCACTTGGATCATGAAGATGCTGCATAAAAGGGTGCTCGAGCATGTCTTGCGCAGAGGGGCGGTGACGTGGGTTGAGGGTCCACATCTGTGCCAAGAAATCCATGCCTTCGGGATTGTTGGCCAACCCAGGCACCAGCTTGGCGATGTTCAGCTTGCCATCAGGGAGCTCCTTGAGCTTTTCCAGCGCCTCTTGGTGCTCCACGATGCTTGCCGGTGGCCGACCCACGTGCTGGGCAATGAGGCGGAGCTGGTCCATGGTGTTGCGGCCCGGAAAGACGGGCTTGCGGTTGTACATCTCGGCAAAGATACAACCCACTGACCAGATATCCACGGCGGTGGTGTAGTTGGTGTTCTCGAGGAGGAGCTCCGGGGGGCGGTACCAGCGCGTGATGACATAATCCGTGAGGTCGGAGAAGGGCACCTCCACACTCCGACTAAGACCAAAGTCAATGATTTTAAGCTCGCACGAAATGTTGGTGACGATGTTGGCTGGTTTGAGGTCACGATGGGCCACGTTGGCGCTGTGGAGGTACTTCAAGCCACGTAGGATTTGGTATACAAAGTACTGCATGTGGGACTCCTCCAACACCTGACGTGAGCGGAGTACTACATTCATATCCACGTCCATGAGTGGGGTGACCACGTAGATGTCTTTGAAATCTGCGTAGCTCCGGCGCATCGGCGGGAGGATGGTTACAACATTCAGTAAGTTTTCATGGCGGAAGTAGCGCATCATGGCCACCTCGCGCAGCACACGTTTGCCATCCTCCACATCACGAAAGACATCGCGGCACTTCTTGATGGATACCTTCTCACCTGTTTCGTTGTTGAGGCAGCTGCACGCGATGCCGTAGGCACCCATGCCAAGGATCTTCAAAAGTGTGTAGGTCGATGGCACCTCAAAGTTGGTGCCACCGACGCTGTACACCTTAAAGTCACCCACAATCTGCGGAACACTCAGCTCCTGATTGCTCTTGTGCATGATGATGTTGTTGTTGTTGTTGTGTTTGTTCTTGGTTGCTTGAACGCGTTATTGTTGTGGAGTTGACGTTGGTGTTGTTGTTGTTGGGTTTACGCCGTAGCTTGTGCTTTTAGGTGGGTAGGTCCTACGCGCAGGCTAATGTGTGCAATGTGGCGATGATGATGATGCTTCCTTCGCACAGGCAGGGTCACCAAGATGTTGTTGTTGTTTGGTGTTGTGTGCGTGATGAGGGGTGTTTGAGGGGTCAAGTGGAGTGAGCAATCACACCGTGTTGGAACAAAAAAAATTGTGTACGTGTGTGGGTGTATGCGCGAGGATATAAAGCAACGTGCAGAAGCTCAGCTCGTTGATATGATGATCTCTTGTTGTGTTGTGCTCCTAGAAAAAAACCAAATCAAGTGAGTACAGTAGTGAGGAGGGCTACGCTAACGGATGACTTCCCTGGTGCTGTGTTGCGGATGAAGCACGTGAGTTGATGGTGGATGGAAGCGATCAACACACCAACGCGCACAACACAGAAAAAAAAAACGTCCGCTGGAGGGAGAGGGAGGGGGGTGAAGGTAGGAGCAAACTCCTTGGGATCACTATATTTCTATACGTTGACGTGAGTAGGAGAGGAGAGGCACATACATGAATGAAGGTTTGGTGTCTTGGAGCCATGAGCCATGTACGTGAAAATGATCTTCATCACAACAAAGTTACGTCAATGTCTTGCAAGTGTGCGAATGTGGGTGTGTTTGTGTGTGTGTGGGGGGGGGGGGGAGGGAATCTCTCTCAGGAAGCATCTATCAATCTATGAATATGTGTGTGTGTTGGATGTACGTGCGTGAGGCACACAAACCACACACATCCTTTGAAAATCTGTGGATTGAGCGAATGTTGTTGTTGCACTCCCCCGTCATTCCTCACGCTGGAACTGAGGCATCCTGCAAGTGTGCGTAGAAGTCTGACGCAACCGGGCACGCCCGCACACAACCTTTGCTGTAGTTGTGCAGGCGCACATTCTCCAGTGCTGTGGCTCTGCTCAACGCCACGTAGGCCTGACCTGGTGAGAAGAAGCGGGCCATGTCAATCTCCAACTGCGCAATGGTGAGGCCTTGGGCCTTGTGGACCGTGATGGCCCAGGCATGACGTAGAGGAAGTTGTGTGCGCTGGGCCACCACACGTGAGCCCATGTACCAACGTTGGACAACGGGAGAGACGAAGACATGCACCACACGTGGACGCTTCGGTGATGATGATGATGATGATGATGAATTCAACGTCAGAGATGGTGGGAGCTCCACGCGCACCACGGGAAGACGCGTGAGTTGCCGGTGAAGTGGGAGGAGGTTGGAGAGATGAATGGGCCGATCATCATCGTCGAACACAAACTGCGACGAGCGACGGCGGTGATGGCTCACCGAGGGCTGAAGCAGCTCCTCCAGCAACTGCATGGAGTCATGGCCATCCTCTTGCTCATCCATCTTCTTGTTGCCATCATCATCATCATCATCCACCTTGGTCTCTGCATCTTCTGCACGTGCATCATGAATTGAGCTCAGGACCTCCCCATCCACCGAGCCCACCTCATCCAACCCGCACAAGCGTTGAATGGAGTGAAGGTGCTCCATCTCATACACAAACTGATAGCACAGCTGGTCTTCATAACGTACACCAGGATGATTGCGCCGAATCCACCAAAAGAGTGTTTGCGCATGATGGCTATCCACGCAGGTGAAGACCTCCTCAAAACTGTGAAACCCGCCACGTTGAAGAAGATTTTTGCCGCGGAGTGTTGGCCGGCGTCGCTCACGCCCGGCGCTGAGCGCGAGCTCCACCATCTCCAGCGGGTGCAGGAAGCCCACCACCTCCCCGACACTGCCATTGACGAGCCCAACACGTGCAGAGACGTTTTGCAACAACATCACCCGTGTACCAACCTTCAGGGGGAGGGTGTTGGGGAAGGAGCTATCCTCGAAGCGTGCGCGCCCCATCCCGCCACCTCCACCTCGAGGGAAGCCCGATGCTCCGCCATCACCGCCACCACGTGTGCCAAACACATCTCCGGCATGCATCATGAGGTCTGCGTTGGATTGCACCACTGTGGGGCGCTGTTGATCATCGTACATGACGTCCTCGGCGGTGTAGGTGTGCAGCGGCAGAGTTGGATCATCATTCTCATCATCATGCGCGACATCACCACCGGAAGGGTTGGTGATGGGAGGGAGGAGTGAAAAGTACTTACCGTTGCGAGCATCCACCTCCTTGTTGGTGCCACACAAGCGCACGAACAGCTTTCCCCCATCGACGGCCTCCGTCTGACCTTCTTCGCCATCCTTCTTCATCACCCCACGTGGCGCCAGGGAGGCGCGCTGCTCTGCCTCCACACGGCTGAGGAGGAGCTCATGGGAGGCGCTGGAGAGGGAGCCCGTTCGTACCTCATCCAGCACATGCTGAAACACCTCATCCGATGCCTGACGATGCTTGTTCTTCAACACCACCGATTGCAGCTTCAAGGACGCCCACGCCTCCGTTTGAAAGCAGTACTGCTGTTGTTGTTGTTGTTCATCACCACCAAACACACCACCACCTCCATCTCCCAACATGGAAGACTTGTTGTTGTTCTTGTTGTTGGTGCGCGAGGGCCACGTCTTCACCACGGGCGGCAGTTGCAGAAAATCGCCGCACAAAATAACCTGGATGCCACCAAATGGTTGGTCAGGCTTCTTGCGAATGGCACGTGCAATGTAGTCCAGCTTGTCCAGCAGGTTGAGCTCCAACATACTCACTTCATCCATGATGAGTGTGGAGCAGTACTTCCAACGCCCTGCCGCCTTGCGCGAGCGACGAACGCGCTTGAGGAGCTCCTCCTTGCTCTCCTGACCATAGCCAACACCTGCAAAGCTGTGCAAGGTGGAACCACCAACGTGGAGGGCCGCAACACCGGTGGCGGCAGTGACGAAGACGTTGAGCTTCTTGGCACGCAGACGCAACACAATCTCACGCAACACCACGGATTTGCCGGTACCCGCGCTTCCGGAGATGAAGAGGTTGTGCCGTGCGAGGGCGAGATTGACGGCGTGTTGCTGTTCGGGTGAGAGACGCTCCACCACAAGCGCAGCTTCTGTATTTGGTGCTGTACTGCTGTTGTTGTTGTCTGTGGAGGCGTTGCGGAGTTTGGCCTCCTTCACACGTGCCTCTTCTTCCAAGGTGAGGAGGAAATTAAGGAGCTCGCCGGTTGGTGCGTCTCCGCCATCCACCTCGGTAACATCACTCGTGGATGCATCCACGGTTGTTGTTGTCGTTGTTGGCATTGGTGATGATGATGGAGCTGCCAGGGCAGCTTCCGTCTTGGGATTAGCTGATGGAGTGGCTGCTGATGTTGTTGTTGGTGCCGCTTCCACCACAGAAGCAGCGGATGGCGATGATGATGATGATGATTTGCGACGTGGTTTGCTTGTTTTGGTGGATGAGCGAGAGGCTCGCTTTGCTCGTGGGGCCTTCATGACCGCCGTGGACGAAAACACACCGTTTGTGTTGCACATTCCGCGAGATGGGGTACAGACACAAGATGGAAGCATCTCGAGTGCTTGACGTGTGCCAAGGATGGAGATTGGTGCCACGCGGATGGCGGCGCGTGGTTTTATCACACGCGGAGCCACACGGTGGAGCATCTACACCACTACACAACAAAGAAGTGTGTATGTGAAGAGGAGCTCGTCCTTGAGTGAGCTGCTACAACACACATACAGACACAACAAGGAGAAGGCAGAAAGAAGGGATGGCGAGTTGATGCAAGGAATCCATGTTCATGTGTGGTGCTTGTACATGACTCAACGGCATTCACACACATGTGTGTTGTTGTTGTTTTTGGTGACGTTGTTGTTGTTGTTGTTGGTGAGTTCAACGTGCTTAAACAGCAGTGCACTGGATAGACCCCCAATGCAGCAACATTAACCCTCTGTGCATGTACGTACGTACGTACGTGCGCTGTTGTTGTTGTGAGTAACAAATACCGCACACACACACACATACATACACGTACACACGCACACATACACATACACGTACATACACGTACATACCTTGATGGATGAATCACCGCTTAGAAGACCTCCTCCACGCACCATCCCGTCAAGGCCTCCCAACGCTCCACCACATCATCGGCAAGCACACGTAGACGGTACGAGCATCGCGGAGCTGCGTCTTTCCTTGTTGCTTCATCATGTACCAACATGGATCCATCATGATCATCATCAACGTTGTGGCGTTGTTGGGGTGCCGTGAGGAGCCAACGCATTTGCCGAAAGACACCACGCATTGCTGCATTCATCGCAACATCTTCACGTGCCTCGCGTTGAATCGTGGCGGATGGATGCAGTACAGCGCAACGTTGCACGCAAGAAGAGCTGTTGTTGTTGTTGTTGTGTGCTGCGCACAGGACATTCTCCGGCACACCGGTGCGTAGGTAGCGATGAAGAAGGCTCACCACCTCCAAAGTTGCGGATGATTCGGCCAACACGAGCGGTTGAGCTCCACGTCTTGTGTGAGTGTGCATGGGCACGGAAGCTTCATCACGTCTGGCCTCGCGGAGATAATCCTCGCTGCTCCACGATGAGCATCCGCTTCGTGTGGCTGATGAATTCTCTCTCAATACCGATGCGGTGATGACGTGTGGTGATGGATGCGTACATGGCTGCCGCGCAACGGTGCAGCAGCAGCCTTCCTCACCACGATGGCTCTCCATCCAACATTCATCCTCATCATGATAATCATCATGAGTTGTTGCGGAAGCACGTCCTTGTGCATGGCGCCACTCGTAGTGAAAGAGCCACACCCACATCATGCGCAACAGAAGCTCCACCGCCGCTTCATCTACACACAGTGATGATGATGATGATGTTGTTGTTGTTGTGTCAGAGGTTGGCAACACGCCAACAACGTTTCGGAACGCACTCGGCAGCCATCGAGCATCTCCACCACATGGTGCATGCGTGAGGGGCTCCAACACCTCCATCAACATCCAATCTTCATGCACCCAACCTGCAAGACGTGCCCATGCAAGGAGCTCCGCTGCGGTGCGAGACGATGCCAACAAACACACAAGTGATGTGCGGCGCAACGAATGGCGAAGCATGGCAGAGATGGAGTTGGAGGAGGTAGAATGATGATGGTTGTTTCCGCTGCGGTTGTCATTATCATCATCATCATCATCGTGATTATGATCATCATTATATGCATCGGATGCATTGATTGTGGCGGCATCAACCTCCATCCACGTCTGATGCAGCCGAGGCAAAAACATCAACCGAAGTGCGGCATACACAATCGATGTAGTGAGGGGTGAGTGTTGTTGGTGATGGTGATGATCATCCTTCTGCTCCAGATCCTCCACGTCCTCCGCAATACTCTGAAGAAGACGAATATACAATGGCAAATAGATCGTTTCCTGCGCGCAGAGGAGCTTCGGAAGCACAGACTCCGCAGACGGAAACACCGCCTCCGCTGCTTCTGACCACTTCAATGGCAGTGATGATGATGATGATGAAACAACAACCCCGTCATGACCATGCATCATCATGGTGGGTACCGCGCCATCCACTACTAAATCCATGAGAAGGAGGAGCGATGAGCGTTGCGATGCGTGTAGTGTACGACGACGCTGCATCACCTCATCCACCATCTCACTCATCCATGCTTCTCGACGCTTTGATTGTGCTTCACGTGCCGCACGGGACTTGTTGGCGTGAGCCAAACAACGTTCCACGAAGCCATCCTCACGCAATCCAGACACAAGGCGGAGAAGATTCTGCGACGTGGCCTTGTTGAGGGCAGCGAGCAGCATCGCAGAGGGCGATGATGCGTGTAGGCCTTCACACATCACTACTCGTTGTTGTTGTTGTTGTTGTTGGTGCTCCAACTCCTCCTCACCTTCGTCCATCCCTGGCACATTCCACGTGGATGATGAAATAGCATTGATGTTGTTGTTGTTGTTGTTGTTCGTGAATACAGGCACACCACTGGTTGCGCGACGTCTCTCCGGTTGTGTGGTGGCACCGTGGCGATTCAAAAAATGCTCCATCAATGGCAGCACAAAATCTTGGCAATTGTCATGCGATGAATACACACGCGTACGTACAGCGAAGCACACCACAACAATGCAACAATGTGTGTGTGTGTCTTATTCTCCTTATATATATCGCACCGTGTATATGAAGTGTAGGACTACTTCTGCACCTACACCATTCCTACTTAGTACGTGACGAAGAAAAAAAAGATGAAGGAAGATGTCATGAATGCATGATGGAACAACACACACGTGTATTATGTTTATGTTGTTGTTACAACAAAAAACAACATCTATGCTTCTTGGTTGTTGGGATGGTCTTTCTTTTGTCTTTTGTTGTTGTTTTCCAACACAATTTCTTGAGCTTAATCATCATCCCTGAACCTTCATCTGTGTACCACATGCAGCAGCAACATCATCCGAAGAGATGCTAGCCAACATCATCATCATGTAGTGTCATCGTCATCATCATCATCCCGATACGTGAAGATACCTCTACTCCTCAAAGGCGGGGAAGATCTCGGCAAAAGACTTGCCCGCCTTGGAGTGCTTCTCAAAGTGCTGCTCCAGCTCTGGGCGACGCACCGTACGTGGGAAGCCCTGCAGACAGACGGTACACTGCACCACATTCTTGCTCTCCTCATGCTTCTTGAGGTCCTCGCTGTTGTGCTTCACGCCAGCCTTGGATTGATTCTTCATGTCGCGCGCACGCTTTTGTTGCGCTCGGCATCCATTTCCAGACGGCATTATGTATGTGTGGGTGTTGGAGAGAGAAGAGGTGCGTATCTTGTAGCAGAGAGCTACCTAATCATGAGTGTGTTGGCATGAAGAAGGATGAATGAGTGTGATGGGAGAACAACCACTAAATCATCGTACACCACTCTTGTCTTGCGCAGACATGCCACATCATGTTGCCGTTTTTTTTTTTTAGAGCCTCCAACTTATCCGAACACCTCACTCACCATCATGCGCGAAGACGACGCGCACCAACCAATAGCTACCTCACCCAATTTATCATCATCAAGACATGCAGACGTACGACCACCATCCCACCTCCCTTACAAGATGGGCACGCGTGGCATCTTCTGCATCACCTCCATCTGCAGTGCCGCCTTCTCCTTCCTCTCACGCATCTGCGCATCAAAACGTTGAAGGCTATCCAAAAAAGCGGGCAATGCCGCGATGGCCTCCGCGGGCTGATCTCGATGAAAGAACAAGTGTGATTGGATCTGTGCCACACTCACCGTGTTTGGAGAAATCATGTCACTGAAGGTGGTTGCATCCTGCGCCGATGCGCTTGGATAAAACTTAGCAAACATGCGCCGTGCCTGATGGCCATCCAACAGGCCCACCTCCACCTTCACATCGGCACGTCCAGGACGAATGAGGGCGGCATCAAGACGCTCCACGTGGTTTGTTGTCATGAAGACCAGGCGCCCTTCCTGTGCGCCAACACCATCGAGGGCGTTGAGGAGCCCACTCATGGTGACGTTGCTATCCGCGCTAAAGGCCCGGTCAATGTCCTCCATGAGGATGATGGAGTGCATCTCGGAGCTATTCAGCAAGGTCATCAGCACCTCATCCGTGAGACCACGGTTGGAGAGGCTCAGTAAGCAAATGGAGAGGCGGAGCTCACCCGCCAACGCCATGACGAAGCTCGTCTTGCCACAACCGGGAGGGCCGTGAAGGAGGTAGCCACGCCGATAGGGCACACCAATGCTGCGGTAGTAGGCACCTGAATCCAAAAACTGGCGTACATCCGCCATCAAACCTTCACCCATCCCATCGGCCAAGATGACGGAGGTGAAAGGGCGGCGTGGGCGTGGGTCCTGTTGCCGAGACCAACGCCCACCCGCACTCAGATACACAACGGTACGATCGCTATCCTGATCGCTGGCAAATTGTTGTGCTTCTTGCATCAGACGCTCCAGAATGGTGGAGTTGAGGCCAATCGTGGTGAATTGAAGGGTCTCGAGCACCTCTCCGCCATAGGCTTGTGCTTCATTGCGGCGTCGGGAGAGGGTCAGTGGCCGGCCTCCATACAAGAACCAATGCCGCACGTTGGGGCAGGGCCCGTACAAACACTCACTGTTGCGCATGTCATTGGCGTAGATGCGTAGATTGCGGGTCAGGACGGACATGTGCTGCACCTTGAAGCGTGGGTTGGTGGAGAGCCAGCGCAGCATCACCTCGTAGCTCGCATCCAGGTTGGTCATCTCCATGGAGACCACCAGACGCCGTTGGAGGTACGCCTTGGCCATCAACATGCACTGACGGCCCAGGGTGCCACCCAAGGTGAGGAGCCACAGACCGGCACCGGCACTGAAGAAGGGGTTATGCAGGAGTGTGCCAGCGGCCTTGACCAGAGGGCCGTGGTTGGTATCCCAGCCTTCTGGAAGAAGCGAAGATAGATCCACCTCGGGCGAGGATGATGGGGTGGAGGTGTTGTTGCTGTTGGTGCTCGAGCTGGCGCCGCTGTTGGCTGCCATGCCCGCCCCAGCTCCACCACCACCGCCAAAGAACATCATGGCCAACTCTTGTGTGTTCCTCCTTTATAATACCTTGAGCATATGTGTGTGTGTATGTGAGGGAGAACACAAGATGAAGGCATGTGTAGGACCACAAATACAACACAACAAAAGCAAGAAACATCCAATGGCAGCTGAGGTGCACCACACAGTATTCGTTAAAGGGAAGCTCAGAAAAAAAACATCTTTTCTCCAATCTAAATCATCACACCATGAAAAGTGTTGTTGTTGTTGTAGTTCATCTCTTCCATCAAAAAACAACTCACCACCAACAGCAACGAAATGGAGGAGATCCATACTCACGTTAAAGAAGAAGAACCTTTTTTGTTGTTTCGCACGCTCAACGTGAAGAAGTACGTACGTGAGAGGGGGGTTGTTAGTGCTTCGACGCCAGAAAAAGGAAAATCCTGTGGAGGAGGACGAACCAAATGAATGATGATTTATGTTGACGACGATGATGACTCATTACTCACTACATGTGTGTGTGTGTGCGTCACGTACACATGAGCATGAATTCACCTCCACGGACAGGATGATCATCCATCATATTACGTTTGCGCACGAGTGAGGAGGAGAGGGAGAGGCGATACCCCTAAATACAACAGTGCAGACGCGAAAGTTGTGTCATCGTTGTTGGGTGTGCTGGCGTACAACAAACATACGTGATGATGCATGCATACACGAGTGCGCTCCCTTTCTTTATACTTTGCTGTTGTCATCGTCATTGCTCTGCTTAACGTACAGCAGCATCAACCTCAATAAAAAACACGAACAACAACAAATAACAACAGCAATGACACTTCATTCATTTGTTTGTGATGTGCAGGATGGAGATGTTCGGAGATGCGAACGAAACCCCACAATTCTTGGAAAGTAGACGCACCTGATAAGTCATGAAGGCAGAAACAAGCAAACAAAAAAAAAGAAAACATCAACGAAAACACAAAAAAACATGAAGGAAAGACGGAGATCCACGGAGGAGGCCAACAACCACAACACATGCCACCGCCAATAAGAACCCACCGTTTCTCCTCAGTTGGACTGGAAAAAAATGGCCAGCATCTTCACCCGCAAGAAGCGAAGGATAAACACGTTCTTCCGGCGCGCCCGTTACGATGTTTTGACGTGAAGGAGAGTCCAGACACATCTCCCACCACTCCGCTCATCACACCACCCATTTCTCCTTCTTCCGTGCGTGTGTGCAGTGTGGGTTCCAACACACGTCACAGTGTAAAAAAAGAGAATCGGAGTAGGAGCACTGCTAGTTGATGATGATGATGATGGAAAGACGTGCTGACGAAACAGTCAAAACACAATCGTTATCGCAACCCACACGCATCCGTTACCAGACATCATATGGGCGGCGTCTTCCCTCTTCTTCATGTAGTCCCACACCATGTGAAAAAGTGGAGAGGGAAGAACACAAACAATGCACATCTGAAATATTCTGTTGGGATGTTCGGCGGCACATGTCCTTCCTACGTACCAAACAGACAAGTGCGTCACGGGCATCTGAAAAAAACAACAAAACAAGGCGTTAGACGTTGGTTCTTGATAATACAACAACCTCAACATCAACACGCTCTGCCTCACACAAAAAAGAAGTACCGTCAAAACACACCAGTGATCGAATTGGGTAGCGGTAGCTGGTTGTATAAGATGGATGCTGCAGCAGATGGGCGAAGGGTGGTGAGTTGGCACCAGCGTGTATGTGTGTGTGTGTGTGTGAAGGACTCCTCGACGAGCAACAAGAAGGAGTTCCATCAATAACATGAAGAAAAAAAGAAGGCCGCATATCACGTTTGCGTTTGCCGCCATGTTGGCATTCCTATGTAAAACTAAACTGCATGTTTTTGTGGGAGTACCCCCTGGACCTTCCCAATACATGTGGACGAGAGGCTCAACAAACCCTTGGCTGTGGAGCTGAACTTCTTCACCACACACGCACACACACAGTCAGTCTGTGTATGGAGAGTTATGCTCACCTCTTCACTCAGCACCTCGTCACCCCAACCCTAATGTGAAGGGCGTTTAAGTGAGCGTCGCGGTGCCAAGCAACCAGGGGGGGGGAGGGGAAGACCATCACATCAAAACAGTGGTGCAGAGGTGTTGTTGGTAGGTGCATCGCTATCATTCTCCTCTTCACGATGCACGCTCCCCTCCCGCTCCTCCTCACCCAGTGGAGCGGTGCTGTTTTCCTTGGCCTTACCCATTCCTTGAATGCTGCTGTGGCTGTGGCTGTGGCTGTTGGACATCTTCTTCGTCTTTGGCGAGGTGAGGGAGGAGGATGATGGTCGGCGGGAGGAGCATCCCTCCTTCTTAGTCCCTCCACCAAACAAGCGGGGGGAGTTCTCGGTATCCAGCTTCTCGGATATCTTCGCGTTCGGGATGAGAAGGAAGACGAGAGGAATGGACGCCAGCGGCAGGATGAGGTGGCCCACAATGATGAGCCACGGCAGGTTGCTGAAGTCGTAGGGTATGACCCCTGTATCCACGGGCCACACAAAGTCCATCAACAAGGTGCCAATCTCACCCGCCATGTTCCCACCAAAGTTGGAGAGGCCCGCCACGAGGGAGTACACCAGGCTCTCTGACCCACGCGGACAGAGCTGGCAGAGCATCACCGTCATGGGCATCCACGAGAGGGCGTAGGTGATTTGGAAGACGATGGCATCACCGCAAATGTAGGCCCAGTGGTCAGGAATGCCAATATCCTTGTTCCAGCGCTTAACCAAGATGAGGTCCACCACGGAACCCAAGGTCTGCAACAACGTGGTCACAATGAAGGCCAGACGATAACTGCGCTTGGAGAAGATGCACACGAAGATGGCGATGCCAATGAGGCTGGCCAGGTGACCAATCAAGGAGCTTGTGGTGATGTAGAAGAAGAAGCTGAAGTGAGGGCCAGGGGGGTACTGCTCTGCGGTGGCGGTGTAGAAGGTCTGCAGCGGGGCGTTGATTTGCACGTAGGTCATCTTGCTCAGGAAGGCGTACAAGCTGGCCTTGGCTACCAACAAGGGGAGGGACCAGAAGGCCATGAAGCAGAGAACGCTGCTTGTGACGCAACACGTGACGAGGATGGGCCACGTACCTCCATGAATAGTCACCACTGCTGCCGCTAGTGCACCAACCGTCATGGTGATGGCGTAGATGGCAGCTGGCCAATCGCGTTGAATGAGGCCACGGTTGTACTCGATTGCCCCGCCACAGAAGGAGGAAATGCTTCCCTCCACCTCCTCCTCCGCCTCCTGACGCGTGAGCGCCGTCTTCATGTTGCCGGGCGAAGGAGCATCGCGGAGACGAGGAACATCGCCCACCTCTTCACCTTGATCCTCTTGCATCACTTCTCCATCCACAGCAGTCCGCTCAATGCGTGGGACCTTGTTGGTGGAGTTGTGTTGTTGCTCCTCTTGTTGCGCAGCCGCGTCGTCAGCCAGCCGATCTCGCACACGTTCCTCGCGGTTTGTGAGCTCATCAAAGCCATTCAGGGCATAAATTGGAATAACCACCAACATACATGCACCGGCAACGTAGGCCCCCACGGCTTCTTGCCCCTTGCTCGAGAGCGGCCCGACCACCAGGGCTGCAATGACCCCCGAGGCGTGGAGCATCCACCACAACGAGCTCACGAGAATGGGCCCACAGCCTGGAAGAATGCGCATCACTCGGCTGTACAAACCTTCGGCGAGGATGTCCAGGTTGGCCATGCCGTAGAGGGAGAGAAAGCACATGGCTGCCGCCACAGCCCCACTGCTTCGTACTGGTGGGAGGGAGGCGTAGATACAACAGGTGATGGCGGTGAGGATGGCAGACACCACCATGTACCAACGCTTCGTGTATCCAAAGACGGCAAAGCTATCAGAGATGAGTGCGGTCAGTGGCTTCATGGACCAACCCATCCACGTAACGTTGTTGTAGCGTTGGTACTCCATCGCGGTACACTTAAAGCGCCGGGTGAACATGGGAAGGTAGCTGTTCTGCATCAGGTAGTTGGCCAGACCTTTGCTCATGAAGGAGGTGAAGTCCAGGGTGATGACAAACTTGGGCCCAAAGGCTTCAATGGCAGGGCCAAAGATGGGGACGTAACGTGTCCACGAGAAGGTGCCACCACAGGCCTTGTAGAGCCGCTGACTGTCTGGGTGGACGTAGCGTGGCTCCATCAGTTCCTGCGCACTGAAGGCGGGCTCCATCATCAATGTGGAGAGTGTGGCATCCGTATCAATGGAGGAGGAGGACAGCGGCTCGTCAGCGAGGGGCATCATGACCACTATACCGTTCCCCTATATTTTGTTCCGTTTAACGTTGTTTGTGTTTGTATGTTTATGTGTGTAGCGGGAGAGCCCAGCCTTCTGTTGGTCCCCTCCTTGTAGCTTAGCTGCGTGTGTGTGTGTGTGTGAGGGGTTGTGGGAACTGTGACACTCTTACTGTGTGTGTGTGAAGAAGAAGAAGTACAGCGCTTTGTTTGGTAGTGACGTGGCTTCGAATTGCGCTTCGCACGCGGACACCAACAAGAATAGGAAGAGGAGGAGGTTGAAGGGATCCTCAGATACGCACAGACACACGTAGCAACGCAGGACGTGAGGGCACCCATCCTTCGCAATGGTGGTAGGGCTTCCGTTCAATCGATAAGCAACTGTATTTACCCAAAGGCAAACCACAATCACAATCATCTGAGAGAGGACAAGACTGTGTGAGGGAGATAACGTAGATACTTTAGAGATGGTACTCATGTGCTGCCCGTGTTTCATCTTTGACCACAATATAAACACATGAATCAGTAATTGAGAATTGTGTGTACCCAATCCAGCCCCCACAAGATAATTTTTTTTTGTATGTGCAATATGAAAAGTTGACGTCATTCGCAATTGAACAAGGAACAAGTGTGTGTGTGTGCGGGGGAGGGTGGAAGTTATTGAAGCGTACTGTAGCTTCCACCCACGTATCCACTGTTGTAATCCAGAAGAAAAATAGCAAACAGTTAGAGTTTACGAGCCATGAAAAAGTTGGCGGCAGACGCGTTTCTTCCAAAGGACCACGCCATGTCATCACCTCCACTCAATACCAAACATCCTGTCTCTCCCCATCGAGTCCATTCTCCTTAAGCCAGCTCACAGGAGGTTAACGTACGGAGTATCATGAAACAAAAGAAGAAACACACAACAGTTGTGCTGTGGTAGCAGCACTCATTCGACGAAAAAAAACATGAATGAAAAGAAAAGAATGTTCAACTGTATCTGGCTGTCTTCCTCGTACTACTATTCCTTCATACACAGTCACCGTAGCAAGCGTTGCCACCTGTTTGATTGTGAGGGGAAGAGAGTTGGTGGTGGTGAAGGCTGCGTCAGGAAAGCGACGAATACGCACAGACAGAAATAAGTAAGTTAAAGAGCGAAGCATCCACCATGAGAGAGAGAGCGGCATGGGTAGCAGATACAGCATAGCTGCAATCCGTACGCCACATCACTCGTAGATACCGCCATCAATACACAAAGGGAGAGAAAAAGAACACAATCGCTAGTATGAACGCGCTGTCAAGGCAAAATAAGTGGGGAGGACGAAGAAGGGAGAATACCTGAGGAGCTCAATCTAGTACATGAGGCTGTGGCCCAATGCACGGAGGCTTCTCTTCACGCCACGCAAGAAACAAAGAGGAAGGCGTACCACTGGTGAGTGACTGACTGACTGAATACATGCTCGGAGAAGCCCACATTCATGCCACTATTGGACGTGTGAAGATACAACAACAATGAAAAAATGTCCAGCAGAACAGTCGTTGATGCTACACCAGAAGTGAGGAATTCCAGATGGTGACAGTTCATTGATTGTCACTTGAGAAAAAAAAAGAGAATTCACTTGAGGTTGGTCCCCCCCGTCCTTGTACGTGTGTGTAAAGGGGGGGGGGTGAAGAAGAAGAGTGTAAAGGGAGGTGGGCATCTGCGCTTTATTTTGCCACATCTGATGTATTCTGTGAGGTGCTCAACGCATCTCCTTCCCCGACTTCATCGGCCTTCTTTTCCGGATTGACAGGATCGCAGATGCGGCACTTTGGAATCAGCAACAACGCGGCTGGGATCTGCAAAAGTGGCAAGATAAAGTGGCCAATGACGATGAGCCATGGCAGGTTGCTGAAGTCAAAGGGGGCGGTGGTGGTGTCCACGGGCAGGACAAAGCCCATCAACAACGAGCCAATCTGTGCGGCGGTACTCTCACCCAAGTTGTTGGCGGCGGCGAGCATGGAAAAGACAGTGCTTTCTTGACCACGGGGGCAGAGCTGTGCCAGCAGGACAACCATCGGCATCCAGTTGAGCATGTAGGCCACCTGGTAGGCCATGGCATCACCAAAGACGTAGGCATAGTGATCCGGGATGCCCACCTTCAGGTTCCAGCGCTTCACAATGAAGAGGTCGCCCACGGAGCCGAGGACCAACAAGAATGTTGTGGTGATGAAGGCCAGTCGGAAGGTACGCTTGGCGAAGATGCAGGGAAACAAGGACACACCCAACACCCACGCGGCACTGCCCAGTGAAGCAGAGACGGTGTTGAAGAAGAAGTAGCTGAAGTTGGGGCCACCTGGGTTGTCCGCTGCAGATGCCACGAAGTAGGTCTGCAGCGGGCCGAGTAGGTTCACATATGAGGTTCGGGCCAAGAAGACAAACAAGCTGGCCTTGGCCACCACACGGGGAAGGGCCCAGAAGGATACGGGAATCAAGATGGCCACCACGACACAGCAGGTGATGAGCAAGGGCCAGCGGGAACCGTTCATGGTCGCAATGACGTTGGCCATCACACCACAGGTAATGACCATGGCATATACAGTCAGGCGGTAGTTGGTGATGAGGACGGACTTGTTGAACTCAATCATGCCACCACAGTATGACGGAATCTCCTCCGGCCCATCCAGCAACTCTGAGGTATCGCTCTCCAGGGCTACCTCATTGGGAAGCGGCTCCTCCAGCGTCCCGTCCTGGTCGGTTGCACCCTTTGGCTCGCACAAGGGGTGCTTGGTGGCAATGTCCGAGGTTCCACGACGAAGCCCTTGCTCAATGACAAAGTCTGCCATGCGCTCCTCACGGTTTGTCAGCTCACCAAAGGTGTTGGCGGCAAAGATGGGTGCAGTGATGAGCAACGCTGCCCCGCCAACGTATACGCCAACCTGCTGCATTCCTCCATCAGACAAGGGACCCTGAATGAGGGCGGAGATGATGCCAGCCACACCCAAGAGCCACCACAGCGATGCAACCAGTGAAGGACCTGAGGCAGAGTAGCGGCGAATGAGACGGCTGTACAAGCCTTCAGAGAGGATGTCCAAGTTGGCCTGCCCATAACCAGCCAAGAAGGCCATGACGGCTGCAGTGGTGGCACTGCTGCGTTCTGAGGGAAGAGAGCCGTAAATGACGCAACCTAGCACACCGAGGACTGCCGACCCAAACAGGTACCAACGCTTGGTATAGTGGAAGAGGGGGAAGCTGTCAGAGATGAGAGCCGTGAAGGGTTTGATGGACCAGCCCATCGTGGACACGTTGTTGAAGCGCTGGAACTCCATGGCTGAGCACTTGTACCGGTTCACGAACATTGGCTGGGCGGCATTCTGCAAAATGAAGTAGGAGATACCTCGGCTCATGAGCTCGGTGAAGTCCAGGGTGAGGACGAACTTGGGTCCATAACACTCAATGGCACGCCCAAAGATGGGGATGTAGCGTGTCCATGCAAACTTACCACCACAGGCTTTGTAGAGCTTCAAGCTGTCTGGGTGTACGCGACGTGCTTCCTCTGATTCCTCTGCGGTGTGGGCTGCCTCCGTGTGGCCGCGCCGTCGCTCTTCGAGCTCCATCTCTGGGATAGGCAGGGACACGGAACTGAGGGCGGGCTGCATGACTTACGATATGAAAGTTTGATTGTTTGTTGTGTGAGTTGTTTCGTGAGATGATGAAAAGTAGTGGCTAGTCAGAAGGCATGCGCAAGGTGAGAAGAAAGAAGCAGAGGTGAGAACACAAGTCTGATACGTGCATTGAAGACCGGAGAAGTACCCAACACAAGAGGAACCTCAACCTCAACTCGTTGCTTGTAACGAAAGGTTTTGACAGCCAATCACGTAGTCAGTAAGAATGCGTGTCCAGGTCGCGTAAAGAGGCATTGACAAACTCAAGGAAAAAATCAACAGCACAAACAAAGAGAAAATCAGAAACAAGACGTTTGATAAGTAGGTAAGTAGTGTTTGTATGACAACATGTGTGTGGCCTTGGCTGGGAGGGTTGACCGGTATGGTACGGGACGACAGAACGACGTCTCACGTCATTCACCTTCCCCCTATATGTGTGAGTAGTGTGTTAAGAAGGATGAAGGATGAAGTAGGTGTATCACCCGCCATGTATGGCCCTTCCAATCACCCCACCCACGTATCATACGTACTGGAAGTGAAAAAAAGAGGGAAAGGGGAGGGGGCGGAACAAATCAAACACATGTTGGAGAGAGCACACGGATGTGCGTGTAGACGGTGGATAACCACGTGAGGTCAACCCCCAGTCAGAGGACACACAAAAAAAAGCTACAACCTTCACAGTCACTTGGTACTGTAGAAGGTAGCGACCGTCGGCGTCGCCCGAACTCATCTCAAACAACAATGCACAATGTAGTCAACTGCAAGAAAAAAACGGAAAGAAAAAGTGTTTTCTTGAGAACAAGAAGGAGGAGCACGAAGTGATCCAGGAGTTACGAACCAAGAGTAAGTTAGGCTGGATTGTTTCATCTTCCGTTACATGACCCCCCCATCGATGCGCCAATCGTGGGCTTCATGCATGACCATGTTGACGGAGGTGGTCAGTGACGGCAGAGCTTTCCACACCCACAAACAGCAATCATAGACACAAAAAGAGTAAGATGGTAGAAGTAAAGAAGTGTTTGTGTGTGTGTGTGTGTGAATGAGGGGCTGGGGTAGGGTTTTGATGACCTAAAAACCCACACAAGAAGATACCTTGATGAGAAGAGGGCTGGCCGTCAAGAAGAGAAATGCACAACAACCTCCCCCCATCCATCACATCAGAATAAAAAAAAAGGACACGCATCACACAAACAACAAACATGACAGCAGGAGCCTTGGGTATGCTGCGACACTTTCACGTACGTGCTTTCAAACACCACCCTTAGGAGTCTTGAGAGGACGGCGCGTCCGAAGACTCGGCCGCCACGACCTTCTTGTCTTCGTCATGGATGATGGGATCGCAGATGCGTGACTTGGGGATGAGTACCATGGCGCACGGAATCTGCAGCAGTGGCATCAACAAGTGGCCAATGACGATGAGCCATGGCAGGTTGCTGAAGTCAAAGGGGGCGGTGGTGGTGTCCACGGGCAGGGCAAAATCCATCAGTAGAGTACCAATCTGGGCGGCAATGGTCTGACCCAAGTTGGAGAAGCCGGCAAGGAGGGCGTAGACGGTACTCTCCGCACCACGGGGGCAGAGCTGCGCCAGCAGGACAATCATGGGCATCCAGTTGAGCATGTAGGCCACCTGGAAAGCAATGGCATCGCCAAAGACGTAGGTGTAGTGATCCGGGATGCCCACCTTCAGGTTCCAGCGCTTCACAATGATGAGGTCAAAGACGGAGCCAATCACCATCAGGATGGAGGTGACGATGAAGGTCAGTCGAAAGCTGCGCTTGGCGAAGAGGTAGGGGAACATGGAGACACCCACCACTGCAGCGGCATTGCCCAATGCGGCAGAGACGGTGTTGTAGAAGAAGTAGCTGAAGTTGGGGCCACCTGGGAAGTCTTCTGCTGAAGCCACGAAGAAGGTCTGAATTGGACCATAGAGCCCCACGTAGAGTGCCTGATTGAGGAAGGCAAAGAGGTTGGCCTTGGCCACAATGGAGGGAAGGGCCCAGAAGGACAGCGCCACCAGGACCACCACCACGATGCTGCAGGTGATGAGCAAAGGCCATCGACCTCCGAGCATGGTGACGATGACGTTGGCCATCACACCACAGGTCATGATGATGGCGTACAGCGTAAGGCGGAAGTTGGTGACGAGGACGGACTTGTTCACCTCAATCAATCCACCACAGAAGGACGGAATCTCTAGGTCCGCATCATTCAGATCCTCCGCAGCGCCCTCAATCTCATCGCCAAGAGAATCAGGCTGACGCTCCAGCAGCCTTCCGTCCTGGTAGGTCCCATTCGAGTCCTGCAAGGGATGTTGCTTCGCAGAAGTCACAGATGATGATGTTGCCCGCAGACGCTCCTTCTCAATCGCATAGTCCGCCAAGCGCTCCTCACGGTTCGTCAGCTCACCAAACCAATTCAGTGCGAAGATGGGCACAATGACAATCATGGATGCACCACCAATGTAGGCACCAACCTGCTCCATCCCACCATCGGAGAGAGGGCCCTGAATGAGGGCGGAGATGATACCCGCCACACTCAGGATCCACCACAAGGATGAGACCAGCGACGGGCCAGCGGCGGGGTGGCGGCGAATGAGACGGCTGTACAAACCTTCAGAGAGGATGTCCAAGTTGGCCATGCCGTAGCCCGCCAGGAAGAGCAGTGCTGCGGCAGTGGATGCGCTCTCATGTACGGGGGGTAGGACACCATAGAGGATAGAGGCTATCCCACCAATGGCACAGGACAGTACTAGGTACCAACGCTTGGTGTAGTGGAACAGAGGGAAACTGTCAGAGATGAGAGCCGTGAAGGGCTTGATGGCCCAACCCATGGTACCCACGTTGTTGTAGCGCTGGAACTCCATGGCTGAGCACTTGTAGCGGTTCACAAACATGGGCTGGGCGGCATTCTGTAGGATGTAGTACGTGATGCCCTTGCTCATAAACTCCGTGAAGTCCAGTGTGAAGACAAACTTTGGGCCATAACACTCCACGGCACGTCCAAAGATGGGGACGTAGCGTGTCCAGGCAAGCTTGCCACCACAGGTACGGTACAACTCCAAGCTGTCTGGGTGTACATGACGTGGTTCCACAGACTCTTCTGCGGTGTGGGCAGCCTCCCTGTGTAGGTGCCTTGGTAACTCCTCAAGGCCGGGAACCGGCAATGACAAGGTGCTGCTGGCTGGACGCATGGTGTAGTGATGGGAGGACGAACTTGAGGTGTTCTTCTGGGAAGTGAAGGGTAATGCGGTGCGTGTGTTTGTGGGTGTTGTTGTGGCTAAGATTGATGAGAAGATGCGCGAGAAAGAGCGGGGAGAAGTGCGACGATGTTGATCATGAGTATTCGGTGTGGTGGTGTTTGTACATGCGCCATCCCACACAGTGTTGGGCGTGAAAAATAGAGCAACTTGCTGAGGTGCTACGGGGGTGAGAGAAAGAACAACGGGCTGGGAGGCCAGTCCTTCACAATCTCAGAAAGAAAAAAGAAGAGCTGGCAGGTGCAGGAATACAACATTGCTCCCTGCACCAGCGAACTCTTGCTGCCCATCATCTCGGGTCGGGCCGCTGCGCTAATAGGGTGAGGGTGAGGGGAAGGAAGGTTGACCAGGACGATGAAGAAGGGCGGAGAACAAACAGATGATTGTTCTCATGGCGCACCAAGCCACAACAGTCTTCGCCAAAGGATTCCTTCCACAACACAGACACACAAATTGAAAACAAGAACAACTGAAACAAATGGCGAGAGATTGGTCATCCAGACCTCCGCCTCATCGTGAATGCGGAGGAGGTCTTTTCTCCGTACCAAAGAACATACAAGCAACGCTTAATGGACGAAAGCTTGATCGAATCGCAGTGTGATGTGTACGCCATTCAATCAGATTCAATACGTGTTGTTCCTACGTGGAGAGGTTCATGTGGGACCAAGTGCAAGAGAAAATTAATCTTTGCCTTGATCAAATCGAATACGTCGGCAGTTAGATGAAACACACACGCACACACATCCATTATGAAGAGTCTGCTCACCACATACGAAGTCCAAAATGGTGTGGAAATGACGACCTTTCAACAACTGCATCACGCACACAAACACGCAAAAGAGTCAAACAAAGCTCCGCAAGCATGGGGGTGGCGTAGCTACTGTGTTTCCCCCAGTACATCCTCCATGATTCGTTCATGTGGAGGAGAGAGATAGGAAGGAGTAGATCGCAAATAGCAAAAAACAAAAAGAAGGTTGATGACTCGATGGACATACGTTGGAGAAATCAACAACATCGAACAAACGAAGTAAAGCCTGATAGAGAATGGGTGTGTGACGTATAATCAAAACAACAACAACTACAGCAAAGAGCGAAGAAGCAATCGCCTCGTGAGGTGGTGGTGATAGTTTGGAAGCGACGGACAACGCGGCAGACAAATAGAGACGGGAGCAACACAAGAGATGCTCTCTTCCCTCTTTTGCTACCACTGCCGTGGCAAAACAGAACAGCATCAACAGGGAAAGCAATAAAGAACAACAACAAACGTCCATCAAGAAAAAAATGGCTTGAAACATCACTTGCAGACCGATATCAACGGTGTGGCGGATCCACACCCCTGTTCGAGACGCTTGACTGAGCACACGGCCAAAGGAAGTAGGTACAACAGGAGGCTATGACCTCTCTCGTTCTACAGACACAGGGGAGCTGGTGTGCGTGCGTGTGCCTGCGTGCTGTTGCGGCAGCAATAGAACGAATCACAAAGAAAAATAGAAGGAAAAAACGTCAAAACTGAGGCCGTGAATCGGCATCAAACATGAAGGCCAACTTATGTATATGTCAATGTCAAGAGGCAGAACTTGGCCACATTAGAGGGGCTGCAGTGTGCGTGAGTGTGGAGGTGCAATGGCAACACCCGTCACCTTCATCACCACACAAGTCCTGCGTCCATAGAATGTGTGCACCGCATCCGCCAAACGCTGTTCACAGGCAATCCCAAAAAGAAGAAAGAACGTGTGTGTGTGTGTGGTAAACATGAACAACAGTGACGTGGATAAGCCGTAGAGCAAGAGAGAGGGAGATAGGGAGGGGGTGTGGTGGTGGTTTGGAGGGGAGAGGTTGGGTGCTCTCCAGACGGCTCTTCACTCACCATGAACACCTCTACCCAGGTCTGCCATCATCTAGGAGAACCATCAGTGAACAACAAAAGAAACAGAACAAACGTCAAAATCATAACGGAACAAACAGTAGAAAGACTGGCGTGGGTGGGTGAGGGAGGGGGGAAGGGAGGAAAGCGTGTGTTGTTGTTGCCTCTCAGGTTGGATAAAAGGATGTTGGTGACCCAGTGTCGCGTGTATGGTCATCCAAAATCCATCGCAGGAACGAAATACCAACAGAGTAGGACATGAAGAAGAAGAAAAAACAAAAAAAACAAGAATGAAAATCATAGCGTAGCAGAGATGACCCAAGTAACAACCCTCACAATACACAACAGAAGGTCCAGGACTGCTACACAGTGGCCATGTCAGCCAGTAGAGGAGCAGGGAGAGCAAGATGGGCGTGGTGCACACAATAGACAACTCCTCCACCACACTCTACAGCAACAAAGAAACAATCAAGAAAAAAAGAAACATCGTTGACGCCCATGGCGTTAAATTCCACCCCATACTCTTCAGAGCTGTAGCTAGGAAGGAGGTACACCCCTCCCACCAAAGAGAAGAGAAACGTACACGTGTGGCATGCCATAGGGCGTATTCGTGCACTCAGCCTCATCAGCGTTGGAAAACAGATCAGTGTGGGAACACAGTGGTCAGGTACCATGGGAGAGTATGCAACGCAGAGCTGCTGAATGGAGGTTGGGCTCGGGGGAGGGGTGGAGGGGGGGGTGGGGAGAAGGTGCATGTATGTGTGAGGCCATAACCGTGTGTGTGTTGAGGCAACACACGAAAAACACACACAACATACGTATCTGCATTGCTCGCGGCAAAACAGCAGAACACACAAAAAGAAGAAGAAAGGAGTATCCGTGGACGAGAAGGTCCACAAGGGTAGGTGGGACTAGTGGGCGGCCATGAGCATAGTCAGAATTGCTTGGTGTTGTCTGCGTGACCAGCGCAATCACTTGGACTACGCTCATGATGCATTCCACACGTAATACCCACACTTCCCTCAGCAATTCCTCTATCCCCCATGATAGAAGAAGAGCCGCAGCATGTCTTCGCTCGTTCAGCACATGGGGGAAAGCAGAAGACGGATGCCCAATTACTGTGAGAGCACCTCGTGCGGTGCACGGCCGTCCGCGACCGCTTCTTCCTCGGTAGGCTGGCCGTCGTTGGAGCTGGTGCCCATGACGAGCTTCTTGATATCCTGCTCCAGACCTTCTTCCTCCACCACAATCTTTCCATCGGCGTCAATTCGGTCGCAAATGCGTGCACCAGGAATAAGAATGAAGACCAGAGGAATCTGGAAGAGAGGGACAATGAGATGACCCACAATAATGAGCCACGGAAGGTTGCTGAAGTCAAAGGGAATGTCATTGGTGTCCACGGACCAGGCAAAGTCCATCAACAAGGTACCAATCTCAGCCGCCATGGTTTGACCCAGGTTAGAGAAGCCAGCAAGGAGTGCGTAGACGGTACTCTCCGCACCACGAGGGCAGAGCTGTGCCAGCAGGACAATCATGGGCATCCAGTTAAGCATGTAGGCCACCTGATACACAACCGCATCACCCCAAATGTAGGTGAGATGGTCAGGAATACCAACATCCACATTCCAGCGCTTCACCATGATGAGATCAAAGATGGAACCGGCCACCATCATAATGGCGGTGATGATGAAGGTGAGGCGGTACGTACGCTTGGCAAAGACGTAGGGGAACATGGAGACGGCAATCACGGCAGCGATGTTGCCAATGGCGGAGCTGGTGGCGTTGTAGAAGAAGTAGCTGAAGTGAGGGCCAGGAGGGTACTCCTCTTCGGTAGCAACGTAGAAGGTCTGCAGAGGTCCAGTAATCTGCACATACAACATCTGATTGAGGAAGGCGAAAAGACTGGCACGGGCCACAACGGGGGGAAGTGCCCAGAAGGACATGATACCCACTGTGAGGGACACTCCTAGGCACACGCCAAAGAGAGGCCAGGTGCTGCCGTTGATGGTAGCGATGACCGTGGCAATGACGCCAACGGTCATGACGATGGAGTAGAGGGTGAGGCGGTAGTTGGTCAGGAGCACATCGCGGTTGAACTCAATCATACCACACATGCAGGATGGAATATGAAGATCATCATCATCCTCCACCGAAGAGGCATCAGCGTTGGGGTGGGCATTGGAGAAGCCAATGACATCATCCTGGCCATCCACAGTACCGTCGCACTCCTGCGGGAGGTCGAGGGTCTTGACAGGGGTCTCCAAGGTGGGCTCGTTGCGCTCACGTGCGCGGTTCTTCTCTTCATCGATGCGGTTGGCTGCACGGTCGGCAAGACGCTCCTCGCGGTTGGTCTTCTCACCAAACCAATTGAAGACAAAGAAGGGAAGGGCGACGATCATACAACCACCAGCAATGTAGGTACCAATCTGCTCTTTTCCTCCATCGGACAGAGGACCTTGAATGAAGGCGGCAATGATGCCAGCCACACTGAGAATCCACCACAGGGAGGACACCAGCGCAGGACCGGCAGCTGGGTAGCGCCGCATGAGACGGCTGTACATGCCCTCGGAGAGAATGTCCAAGTTGGCTTGACCGTATCCGGCCAAGAAGGCAAATGCAGCGGCAGTGGAGGAGTTACCATTGTTTCCAGGCAGGCAACCAAAGACAACGCAGCTGGCGGCACCAAGGATACAGGAGAGTACCATGTACCAACGCTTGGTGTAGTGAAAGAGGGGGAAGCTGTCAGCAATCAAGGCGGTGAAGGGCTTGATGGACCAGCCCATTGTGGACACGTTGTTGAAGCGCTGGAACTGCATGGCCGTACACTTGTAGTAGTTGACGAACATGGGCTGAGAGGCGTTCTGCAGGATGTTGTAGGCAAGGCCCTTGCTCATGAACTCCGTGAAGTCCAGGGAGAAGACAAACTTTGGGCCATAGCACTCCACGGCCTCACCAAAGATGGGGACGTAGCGAATCCAGCCAAAGGCGCCTCCACAGGCCTTAAACATCCTGTGGCTGTCCGGGTGGACGGGGCGTGGTTCCACGGACTCCTCAGCGGTGTGGGCCGCTTCGGTGCGGTGGATACTCTGCTGCTCATCATCTGGGATGAGCACCGGGAGGGAGATGGTGCTGGTGGCTACGCGGATCATCGTTATGCGATGCTCTTGTGGTTTGTAGGAGGTTGGTTGTAGTGTGGCAACAGTGGCTTTGTACGTAAGGAACGAACGAAACGGGGCTACAACAGTGATAGAGGTGAGTGAAATAGGAGGGAGACATGGATGGATCCTTGTGCTTTCACGTGAGAGGAAACACACAAGATAGTTGGCTGGATGACTGTTGGTATGTGGCAATCACAAGTCAGTGCGTTGTGCAGCGAACCGTGTGGAGGAAGATGTACAGTGGTAATGTGTGTGTGTGTGGGGGGTATATGGCTTCTGAGAGACTCAGCACTCCAGTCCAGTACTTCATCATGACCACAGTGGTGTTGGTGGGCTACATAATTGCTCACCACCCCCATCGACACGTCGCCAAGCAGTTCCGCGTTACCATGGAGCAGCTATGGGCTTGTCTTGCTTTCATCACAAAGACGTCAATGATGAGTTGCACACACCTGGTTTACCTCCACAGGAAGATGGGTGAAGTGACGGAGATCCGCACTACCCAGATAACTGTTGCTGCCATGCACTCAGAGATGCAGCACTATTCATCCAGCCAAGAGAGACTGCGGAGCAACCCACCTCTTGTTGAGGGTTGAGGTACGATAACACAAACAAAAATAAAAAAAAGTAAGCTGAATGAGCAATGTTGTTGATGTTTGTTCGCAAGTCTGCACCACGTCAACATCCCTATTCCTCCGTGGAAAGGGGAGTTGGGGAGGGTGGGAAACACAAACCTCCATGCAGCTTGCTCACAAGAAGGGCAACAACAGTAACCGCAACAAGAACAATAATACAACAACGCGCACACATACTGAGCGGGGTCGAGCTGGACTATTGGTATGACAATGAGAGGTGAAGCGGAGGTTACTCTCCATTACTCTTCACTCTCTGCTGACATACCTCAAGCATGTTTTGTCAGAAGGGAGAGACAATCAAAGGAAACATCAACCAGACGGGTCACATGAATCGTCATGGTTGAGCACTTCCCGCTCATCACTCAAGCGGTAGAACACGTGGAATTTTGATGGTAAAACAGAAGACGTTCATGTAATTGATATGAAACATCTCAGTAGAGCCATCCACCCTTGATGGGGAAGTGGCACGTTTATACGCACGCACTATCTCCGTGAGTAGAAGGATCCATCAGGACACATGTCTCTCACCAAAAAAAAAAAAACAACAACAACGAAAACTTCAAGAAACGAAAATCACCCCACTTCTGCGTTTAGCACAGAACACGCACATTCCACCCGTCGCAAAGCAGTGGCCATTCATATAGAACCACCACGCAGCGTTGGGAGGGTGCTGGGAGGACACCATCACCATGGGAAAGGTTGATAGGAAAAAGAAGAGCGTTGCGTGGGCTGTGTAAGTAGGGAAGCCGGATGCTCTATTACATACACTTACGCACACAAAACAACATTTGGGTTGCCAGCAGTAGCTAACAACATTGTCCGAAGACGTACATATATGTACAAACAACAACAAGAATTAAACATTGAGAAATGAACCCACTCGTTGGCGATGATTGACCTAGCCACAGGCTGGGAGTAGCCATCCTGTGTCTAGCCTCTACGCCAAAGTCATACGCCTCTACTCAGAGAGGAAGTCACGCTGCTGCCGTTCGTCCTCAGCTGCTTCCTTCACTGGCTCTCCGTCATTGGAGCTGGTGCCCAAGACAACCTTCTTCACGTCATGCTCCAGACCTTCGTCATCTTCTACCACTTTGCCATCGGAGTTGATCTTGTCACAAATGCGTGCACCAGGAATAAGAAGAAATACAAGAGGGATTTGCAGAAGCGGCAGAATGAGGTGGCCCACAACAATCAGCCACGGAAGGTTGCTGAAGTCGTAGGGGATGCTACCGGTATTCACGGGCCACGCAAAGTCCATCAACAAGGTACCAATCTCACCCGCCATGGTGTGGCCAAGGTTGAGAAAGCCAGCCAGCAGTGCGTACACAGTACTCTCGGAGCCACGAGGGCAGAGCTGTGCCAGCAGGATAATAATGGGCATCCAGTTGAGGTTGCAAGCAACCTGGTACACAACGGCGTCACCCCAAATGTAGATGAGATGGTCAGGAATACCAACATCCACATTCCAGCGCTTCACCATGATGAGGTCAAAGATGGAGCCGATGATCATCATGATGATGGTGATGTTAAACGTGAGTCGGTAGGTACGCTTGGCAAAGATGTATGGGAACATGGAGATAGCAATTGCAGCCGCCAAGTTGCCAATGGCGGAGCTGGTGGTGTTGTAGAAGAAGTAGCTGAAGTGAGGACCTTCAGGGTACTGCTTCTTCGTGGCTACGTAGAAGGTCTGCAAGGGTCCAGTGAGATTGACGTACAACATCTGGTTAAGGAACACAAAGAGACTGGCACGAGCCACAACGGGGGGAAGTGCCCAGAAAGATGTAACGCTGAGGACAAGACATACACCCAAGCAAACGCCAAAGAGAGGCCAGGTGCTGCCGTTGATGGTAGCGATGACTGTGGCAATGACGCCAATGGTCATGACGATGGAGTAGATGGTGATGTGGTAGTTATCCAGGAGCACATCGCGGTTGAACTCAATCATACCGCACATGCAGGATGGAATATGAAGATCCTCCTCCTCCTCCTCCTCCTCCTCCACGGATGAAGCATCAATGGTGCGGTGAGCATTGACATCTTCTTCCACCTCACCCGTGAAGTCCTGTGGCAGATCCAGCGTCTTGAAGTTATCAGCGGTGAGCTCGGTTGCCAACTTGGCGTCCAAGCGGTTGGCTGCACGGTCAGCAAGACGCTCCTCGCGGTTTGTCCGCTCACCAAACCAATTGATGACGTAGAAGGGAAGAGTGATGATCACGCAACCTGCCGCAACGTAGGTACCAACCTGCTCCAGCCCAGCATCCGACAACGGACCCTGAATGAAGGCGGCAAAGACCCCTCCCATGCTAAGAATCCACCACAGAGAGGACAAGAGTACAGGCCCAGCATCGGGGTAGCGACGTATGAGACGGCTGTACATGCCCTCAGAGAGAATGTCCAAGTTCGCTTGACCATATCCGGCCAAGAAGGCAAATGCAGCGGCAACGGAGCTGTAGTTGTTGTTAGCCGGGAGGCAACCAAAGACAACGCAGCTGACGGCACCAAGGATACAGGAGAGTACCATGTACCAACGCTTGGTGTAGCGAAAGAGGGGGAAGCTGTCAGCAATCAAGGCTGTGAAGGGCTTGATGGACCAGCCCATGAAGGCCACGTTGTTGAAACGCTGGAACTGCATGGCCGTACACTTGTAGTAGTTGACGAACATGGGCTGCGCGGCATTTAGGAGAATGTTGTAGCCAAGACCCTTGTTGAGGAACTCAGTAAGGTCCAGAGAAAAGACAAACTTTGGGCCATAACACTCCACAGCCGGACCAAAGATGGGAACATAGCGTGTCCAGGCAAACTTACCACCGCAGGCTTTATAGAGGCGATGGCTGTCTGGGTGGACATGGCGTGGTCCCACGTACTCCTCAGCGGTGTGGGCCGCTTTGGTGCGGTGAATGGTACGCTCATCTGGTATGAGCAGCGGGAGCGAGATGGCGCTCGCAGCGACTGGGATCATAGTGAAGCGTTACTCGTTTGTGCGTCTCTTTGTGGTTGATGGGCGGGGCCCAGGTAGTGTCGAAGCAGTGGCCTTGCACTGAAGAACGGGGCTACACAATGAGGAGAAGGGGGGGGGGGAGAAGCAGTTGTTCACAACAAGAATCTATGGTAGCTTGTGCACATGGGGGCCAGTACCGCCTCAGTACATTGGATGAGGTGTTGCTTGTGGCCACGCCAAGTCCAATGGAAGATGGGTGAAGACGTCGCTTGGCAGAGGTCCACACCCACCCAAATGACCCGTGCTGCCAAGCAATCCCAGATGACGTGCGTATGGCATACTGACAATGATTCAGCCAATCCAACAATGAGAACACACCCTCCTATATTCTCATCGAGGATATCCCGCATACGTATTTGAAGCTGATGTAGAACAGCAGATAAAACAAACAAAAAGAGAGATGGGGCGAGAGAACTTGTGTGTGTGTGTGTGTGTGTTGCCTGAAGAATAATCTCTTCCCTCGATAGCTTCACTGCAATAGGGAAAATGATTTGCTGAGTGAAAGGAGATGATAGACACCTCGGAAAATGCACAACAAGGCTTCAACATCAGCAAAGAGCAGGGCATCATGGAGCAGCACACACACGAACTTGGTTGGTATCACGATGAGATGATGGGAGATTACTCTCCCTACATCTTCAATTTCTGAAAATGGCCAAGTATAAAGTAGAAAAGAGAAAGTACAAGAAGAACAGACGAGCAGCCACCGTTTGGCTCAGAAGATTCGTCATAATTGTCAAGCACTCCTCAATCGTCGCAGGAGCGGCAGAGTGGGTGGAGGTTGATGGCTAAAAAGAGGGCATGAATGCCGTGAATTTCGTTCATCTCAAAGGAAGTGGCACATTGTACCTGCGCGCACACACCTTCTACGAGCGTTGATGTTCCATCACAACACGCGCAAGAAACTCAAACAAAAAAAAGAAGAACAGAAAAGCACTCCGCTTCTGCAGTTACCGCAGAGCACGCACAGCCCTCCGTCACACAGCAGTGGGCAACTATACAGTACCACCATGTGTAGCGTAGGAGTGGTGCTGGGAGGACAACATCACCGTGGGAGAGGTTGAACAAAGAAGAGAAAGATGAGTGAACTGAACGAAAAAGTGGCAACACACGAGAAAATGAACAACAGCAGCTGTGTTACCAGCAGTAGCGAAGAGCAACATGCCACAAAGAAAAACAACAACAGAAGGAAAAAGTATGAGGAATGAACCTCCATCTCGTGGGAGAGAAATCAATAAGGTACAAGCTGACAGCAGCCAGCCTCACGCTAACCACTCACACGTGTCTATCCAGAGAGTACCTAATGCCGCTGGCGTTCATCTGCAGGTTCCGGCTCTCCGTCATTGGAGCTGGTGCCCAAGACAACCTTCTTCACGTCTTGCTCTAACCCCTCATCCTCCACCACAATCTTGCCATCGGGGTCAATTCGGTCGCAAATGCGTGCACCAGGAATAAGAAGAAATACAAGAGGGATTTGCAGAAGCGGCAGAATGAGGTGGCCCACAACAATCAGCCACGGAAGGTTGCTGAAGTCGTAGGGGATGCTACCGGTATTCACGGGCCACGCAAAGTCCATCAACAAGGTACCAATCTCACCCGCCATGGTGTGGCCCAGGTTGCAGAAACCGGCAATGAGAGCATAGACGGTACTCTCGGAGCCACGAGGGCAGAGCTGTGACACGAGTACAATCATGGGCATCCAGTTAAGCATGTAGGCCACCTGATACACGACGGCGTCACCCCAAATGTAGGTGAGGTGGTCAGGAATACCAACATCCACATTCCAGCGCTTCACCATGATGAGATCAAAGATGGAGCCTGCCACCATCATGAAGACCGTGATGATGAAGGTGAGGCGGTACGTGCGCTTGGCAAAGATGTAGGGGAACATGGAGATAGCCACTACAGCAGCCAAATTGCCAATGGCGGAGCTGGTGGTGTTGTAGAAGAAGTAGCTGAAGTGGGGTCCACGAGGGTACTCACTGTCAGTGGCCACGTAGAAGGTCTGCAAGGGTCCAGTGAGATTGACGTACAACATCTGGTTAAGGAACACGTAAAGACTGGCACGAGCCACAACGGGGGGAAGTGCCCAGAAAGACGTGAATCCAAGGACGAGACATACACCCAAGCAAACGCCAAAGAGAGGCCAGGTGCTGCCGTTGATGGTAGCGATGACCGTGGCAATGACGCCAACGGTCATGACGATGGAGTAGAGGGTGAGGCGGTAGTTGGTCAGGAGCACATCGCGGTTGAACTCAATCATACCACACATGCAGGATGGAATATGAAGATCATCATCCTCCTCCTCCTCCTCCTCCTCAACGGATGGTCCATGGGGGTTGGAGAAACCAATGACATCTTCTTCCACCTCACCCGTGAAGTCCTGTGGCAGATCCAGCGTCTTGACGGGGGTATCAATTGTGGGCTCGTTCGTCTCCTTGGCGTCCAGGCGGTTGGCTACTCGGTCAGCAAGACGCTCCTCGCGGTTTGTCCGCTCACCAAACCAATTGATGACGTAGAAGGGAAGAGTGATGATCATGCAACCTGCCGCAACATACGGCCCAACTTGCTCCATCCCACCATCAGATAGTGGACCCTGAATGAAAGCGGCAACAATACCTCCCACACTGAGAATCCACCACAGAGAGGACAAGAGTGCAGGACCAGCAACGGGGTAGCGCCGCATGAGACGGCTGTACATGCCCTCGGAGAGAATGTCCAAGTTGGCTTGACCATATCCGGCCAAGAAGGCAAATGCAGCGGCAACGGAGCTGTAGCTGTTGTTAGCCGGGAGGCAACCAAAGAGGACACAGCAGACGGTTCCGAGGATGCAGGAGAGTACCATGTACCAACGCTTGGTGTAGTGAAAGAGAGGGAAGCTGTCAGCAATCAAGGCTGTGAAGGGCTTGATGGACCAGCCCATGAAGGCCACGTTGTTGAAACGCTGGAACTGCATGGCCGTACACTTGTAGTGGTTCACGAACATGGGCTGAGAGGCGTTCTGCAGGATGTTGTAAGCCAGTCCTTTGCTGAGGAACTCCGTGAAGTCCAGTGTGAAGACAAACTTGGGACCGTAGCACTCAATGGCAGGACCAAAGATGGGGACGTAGCGTGTCCAGGCAAACTTACCACCGCAGGCCTTGTACATCTTGTGGCTATCCGGATGAACTGGACGCGGCTCCACGGACTCCTCAGCGGTGTGGGCCGCTTCGGCGTGATGGATGCTATGCTCATCATCTGGGATGAGCACAGGAAGAGAGATGGTGCTAGCGGCTACTCGGATCATGTTCAATGCTGTCTCAGTGTGTGTGTGTGTGTGGTGCGTGAGCCGAAGGATGATGTGTATGCGTTGGTCACAAGCTCCACTGTGTGTCTTGTTTTTGTGGGGCTGAGTAGAGGAGAAGGGGGAGGATACAACGGTGGTGGTGGATACCGTGTGAATGAAGAGGAGAACATGACAGGAGTTGATGAAGGCGTTTTTATGTTGTGTGTGTGTGTGTGATTTCGAGCAACAACAACAGTACCCACTCATGAGAGTAGAGCAGTGCTGGACAGCAGCCCTATCAATTCTCTGACGAAGAAGAGGTTTCTTGATGCGGCTGGCAGCAGTGATGAACCAGCATCTCAACTCCGCCCCAAAGTGGCAGGAGCATGCCCAGCAAAGGCAACAAAAAAAGAAGGTATCCAGCCTCAGAATAGAAGGAGCGATAGGGAGTCCACGGATATGGAGCCCCACATCAACATCAACAATTGGAGCGTAAGCTACTAATGTCTGCACGTGTTGGGTTTGTGAGCCAGGATAGGGGGCGACGTCACCCAAGAGTAAGAAAGAAGGGTGCAGCAACCTTCTGTGTGTATCATTGACTTTCCAAGTGGACAAGCAGGCAGGTATACCACTGCTGCATGTATCCTCTACACAGCAAAGAAGCAAACCTCTGACTGCAGTTTGTACCAAATGAGGGAAGTCATCCAGTGTCATCACAAAAACAAAACCAGAACAAACCACAACAGAGAACAAGGACACTTGGTGAGAGGTTCCACACACGCATGAAGATGTCGCAGCCACTACTACCCAGGTTGCTTTCTTACTTCTCCATGGAGGTGCACGTGAAGTTCTCCACATCTTGTTCTCCGGTGGGGGCGTCATGGAGGTCGTCGCGGGCAATCTCCTCGAGGACTTGCCCATCCTCCTCCTCATCTTCTCCCATCACCACGTTACCGTGCGTGGAGCATAGGCTGTCGGAGATACGGGCATCTGGTATCAGAACAAAGACACTTGGAATGAGCAACAGTGGCAGCAACAGGTGGCCAACCACAATGAGCCATGGAAGATGGGTAAAGTCATAGGGCCTGACCGAGGTCTTCACTGGCCAAACAAAGTCCATCAACAAGGTACCAATCTCTCCCCCCATAGTGCTCCCCAGGTTGGAGTAGCCGGCAAGGAGGGAGTAGATGGTGCTCTCTGACCCACGGGGGCAAAGCTGCACGAGAAGGAGGACGACGGGAATCCAGTTCAGCAAGTAGCCAACCTGGTACACAACAGCATCACCCCAAATGAAGGTAATATGGTCTGGAACACCGACACGGCGGTTCCAACGCTTCACCATGATGAGGTCAAAGATAGAACCAGTAATGATGATGATGGTGGTGAGAATGAAGGTAAAACGGTATGTACGCTTGGCAAAGACATAGGGAAAAATGGACGCGGCAATGAGGGCGGCCACGTTGCCAATGGCTGAGCTGGTGGCGTTGTAGAAGAAGTAGCTGAAGTGGGGGCCAGGAGGGTACTCCTCTTCGGTAGCAACGTAGAAGGTCTGCAAGGGGCCAGCAAGGTTGACGTAGAGGGTTTTGATAAGAAAGACGTAGAGGCCAGCCTTGGCAACAATAGGGGGAAGCGCCCAAAAGGACATGACGCCCAAACTCCCCGTCACGATGCAGCATGTGACTAGCAAGGGCCAGGTGCTGCCGTTTATGGTGGCAATCACCGTTGCCACCACACCCACTGTCAGTGAAACGGCATAGATAGTACACCGAGGATGACGGAGTAGGGCATCATGGTTGATCTCCAGTGCCCCTCTGCACACTGAGTGAAAAAGAAGATTGTCTTCAGTAACATCGTCGTCGTCTTCATCGGCACCTCGATGAGACGTAGCCACACTGCTATTCACTGGCGGTGAGTCGTCCTTCACCACCACAAAATCTCGTTCCATGGGATGCACACGCATATCATCTTCCAAGGTTGCCCGTCGATCCGCCATGCGTTCCTCGCGGTTGGTCAGCTCACCAAACCAATTGAAGATGAAGAAGGGAAGGGCCGCAAGCATGCATGCACCGGCAACAAAGGCACCAACCTGCTCCATTCCTCCATCAGACAGAGGACCTTGAATGAAGGCGGCAATGATGCCTGCCACACTCAGCATCCACCACAGGGAGGACACCAGCGCAGGGCCGGCAGCAGGGTAGCGCCGCATGAGACGGCTGTACCAGCCTTCAGAGAGGATGTCCAGGTTGGCCTGTCCGTAGCCGGCCAAGAAGGCCATGGCTGCTGCTGTAGCTGCACTGCTGTGGCTACCAGGAAGGCAACCAAAGACAATAGAACCAGCACCACCAATTAGACAGGAGAGTACCATGTACCAACGCTTGGTGTAGTGAAAGAGGGGGAAGCTGTCGGAGATGAGGGCGGTGAAGGGTTTGATGGACCAGCCCATGGACGCCACATTGTTGTAGCGTTGGTACTCCATGGCCGTACACTTGTAGCGGTTGACGAACATGGGCTGAGAGGCGTTCTGCAGAAGGTTGTAGGCAAGACCTTTGCTGAGGAACTCCGTGAAGTCCAGGGAGAAGACGAACTTTGGGCCATAACACTCCACAGCAGGGCCAAAGATGGGGACGTAGCGCGTCCAGGCAAACTTACCACCACACATCTTGTACATCTCGTGGCTGTCTGGGTGTACAGGCCGTGGTTCCACCGACTCCTCCGCGGTGTAGACCGGAGCTACCCACGGTGACAGTGGCTCACATAGATGACTAATGGATGCCCCCCTGGCCTCCATCGCTGTTGTACGCTATGGGGTAGAGTCAAGAAGAAGTAGAAGAGATTTGGAGTAGCAGTTGGTAGTCCATAGCGATGAAGTTGTATGTGTGTGTGTGGCATACCACCACGGGTACGTCTCTCACCACCACGTCGTTGTTGTTCCTTGCCCGACATCCGGTCGAGGGCTAATATTATCCATTGGGAGCACATGAGGATCTGCGTTTTTTTTTGGGGTAGCAGGGCTTGACGATATGGAGGTAGGAATCCCATCGCACCGCTGACAATATTCGTCATCATCTTCACGTGTGTGTGCGCGCGTGGTCTGACTTCCAACATCATCGTAGACTCAAGAGAGGAAAACAATGACAGGCAAGTACATACACGCGCAACACAAAGACGTAAACGAACATAGTTTTCTTCTTTGCTTCTCTTTTTTTTTCCGTTTTCTTTGTTATAAATGGAGAAGATCAGGACGAAGTTATCCATTCCTGCGGAGGGTCCCCCCAAACGCACAACCCTTGACAGAGAGAGGAGGACTGTGAAGGAGGGGGACCACACCCGTGCAAGGAGACGGAGCAGCAAGAGCGTAGGGAGACCAGAAGAAGTAGATCCATGAGCGATTGACCACTTCCTCGTCTTCCACCCAACGAATGGTTTTCTTTTTGTGTTGTAGTTTTTGTTTTGTGGGAATTGCACGCCTTACACACCTCCCAGAATGAAGGCCTGGGAGGGGTCTTCGGCCTGCGCACGCATGATCGTGCACAGACGTTTGGTGCTATAATTTTTTTTTCTTTTGGCAAGGACGAGTATATGAATGATGTGGATTCACCGTGAAGAGGTATGCTTCATACTCAGCTCCATGGAGTGCGCACACACAAGCCCAAAAACAACAGACTTGCCGTGTGTGTGTGTGTGCAACGTGCGTATATGGGGTTTCCTCAAATGTGCCCGCCGTTACCGGAATGTGCGTGTGCAGGAAAAGGCTGAAGTGCGCTCGTGCTCGTTGAGAGAATGGTGCAGGGAGGGGACCCAAGTGGTCATGACAGATGTGTTGGGTCCTCCATCTCAGCATATCCCAAACCGCTACGCCCTCCACGATTCTGTTATTAGTTTGTGACCAGACTTTTCATACCTTCCCAACGACTTCATCTTCACGCATCAAGATTCTGACGGCACACCCTGTCAATGCACCTGTACCATGTGGTCTCCTGTGGTGCGATGTTTCTAGACGCGACGCTGCCATGGGGGAAACTTCCCCACCCCCCCGTCTGTTGTCAACGCTACACCATCAAGTCCGGAGCACATCCCACACTATGGAGGAGGTGGACCGTCATGAACGTTTTCTGTGGCGCATAAAATGAATGACATACAGGGGATTGGTGACGAGGGAAGTACCACTTCCAAGCAACAGGTCCAGAGAGCGAAAAGAACAACAACAAAGCAAAAAAAAGAGAATCTGAAACAATCACCACGCGGGTGGGGACATCTCATCCCCTGTTTGTCGCATGAGCAACAACAATCACAACACAAAAACCGGAAAGACACGTGACAGAGTGAGGAGATATCAACATAACTGAACTACACACATCTTCATCAGCTTCTTGCATATTTCGATCCATCACGGCCACCATGAACATGGCTTACCTACGGCAAAGCCCCTACGTATCAAGCGAGGAGGCTGGGAAGAGGCAGTGCAGGAGCACCGTACGTACAACCCGTTGGCTCCTCTAAAAAAAGAAGAGTATGATACTGTAGTCTGGACAATCCGCTGCCGTGCTGTGTCTGTGTGTTGTGTGTGTGTGTGTGTGTGAGAACAACGACGACAACAAGCAAACAAAGATAAACAAAGATAAGAGCGCGAGGGATGATGTGCTGCACAAGTGGGGA
>JASAON010001601.1:0-81752 GCA_030849065.1 Jaenimonas drosophilae
CATACGACGTGCAGTGAGCGAGGCCAACAAAGTCATGTTGGCGGAGTTCCTTTGCTCGGATGGGGTCCAACTCAATCACACGGTCGTACGCCGCGTAGAGTGCATTCCACGCAGATGGAATGGATTCACTGGACCACACCGAAGGTTCTGTTTTGTGTGAAGGAAGGTGTGCAGAGTCTGGAGAATGGATGTCGGCTGCATCATCAGATGAAAAGAGGTCATCCATCGTCATAGGCTCATTTGGCGGTTGTTCGAGCGAGGGCAGGTCATGAGCACATGAGTCTGGAGTGCGTGACTGAGTGAAGGTTTCTGTTGGCACTGTTAAAAAGCGTGCAGAGTGTGACTGTCTAAGACGAACACATGCGAGTTGCCTTAGCAGCGGCGTCGAAGAAAGACGACGAAGCATGTTGGTCCAAGGCCTTCGTGGCACTCACAGATAGATGTGCTAGTGCTACAGAATCTCTCTTGATAAAAATGTGGCAATAATACAGCAACAGTGGAGTACATGTAAAGAAACATGCACCAACGAGACGGATTACCAGATCCACGTCTTGTGAATAACAAAACGCAACAGTGACTACGACTTAGTTGGTGGTTTAGTAACAAGGATATCAAGGCAGGCTTACATGAAGTCATCTTCGTCGGGGACCTCACCCTGATTCGTGCGCATGTTGTCGTCCCGCATAACCGTCGCATAGCATCGAAGTTCTGCCTGCTTCTTGAGCTCCTCACGCTCCTGTTTCTCATTCTCAACCATTGTGGCCTTGGCTGCACGATCTTCGCGACGTTCCTCTGCGTCACGTTCATCACGGAGGGCCTTGAAATCGACGTCGTTCTTCTCAACCTTCGTCTTTTCCAGAGCCTTCAGAATGGTGGTGTCCTTCTTGGAGATGGTGCTATAACGGCGGAGTCGCTCATCATGGAAGCCAATTTGTCCCACATCCATGTTGTTGGTCTTGTGGAGGTTGCTCCAGGGGGTGTAGACGATGCGAACATCGTTGAGCTTGCACCCCTCAATGCTATTCTGTTTGGTGAGCTGGCAACACTCCTCAATCATTCTGGGAGAGAGGTCGTCCATTCCCTTGCCCTTGGGCATCCGCACGTAGACGTGGGCACTGCTGTGTTTGTCCACGTGGAACCAAATATCTTCCGGCCATCCAAACTTGATGAGCTCCTCATTCTCAAACTTGTCGCGACCCATGTAGCACACCACTGATGGGTCCGAAGTCAACGTGAAGTAGAAGACCATCTTCCAAGATGTAATGATGTTCCTTCCTAGGTGTACGTTTCGTATATGGTCACGTCACTCAAAGGGTGCTGTTTGATTATACAGAAGGTATGAATAGAACGAGAGCAATGAAGTATATGGAGTTACAAACCACAACATCTCCAACAGACTTGTAATCAAAATAACAACAAACACAGGCAACATCTCTTGTGCAGCATCTCTTGTGTATCATATCTAATCTAATCGGTGTCTCAACGGCGTAGGCCAGAAATAATGTCAAAGTCTCGAGGAGCTGGTGTGCAGCTGCGGCTTCTGCCAACACGTCGTGGGGAGGTTTCCATGGATCTACTTTCAGCTGAACGCCGTGATGGTCGTACAGATGTCATGCCATCCTGTTGGCGCTCCGTCACACTCCGCCAATGAGGCTGTGGTTTTACCATCATGAGTCCGGAGCGAGGCGCCGCCACGGAAGAGCAACGTTGACGTTCTGGAAACATTCGAATCCCAGGCCTCCACTTGGACTTGGGAAGTGGCGGTGGCTCAGGTCGCTCAACGGGGGCCTCTCGCATCGGCATCAGTGAGCCACACAGCAAGTGACTTGTGGAGGTGTTTGAACGGCCATCAAAGGAGTGGCGCCTCCCCCTCGGTCGCTCGTCTCGCGCCGTCGCTGGTGGCTCCGATGGAATGGCACCCACCGAGGCAGATCGACGAAATGGGGCGGCGCGTCTCTGCGGAACGATAGGTGCGGCCTCCACTTTTGGCTCGAGGTTGTTCCACAGCTGATCTACGGGTTGACCATGAGATGACCTACACCGTGGCACCTCCTGGCGAGCACGGAAATCATGTGTACGAGGGGTGCTGAAGTGTCTTTTCCCTCGAACAGGAGTGTCTGACCGATGCGCAGCATCGTGATAGCGCGACAGATTGGTGTTGGCTAAGCTACGGTCATACTTTGCGCGGGCAGATTGGCTGCGATGAGGTCTTCGTGGTAGGTCATCCATCAAGAACAAAAAATGAGCCCCAACGGGCTTCTTTGCCGGTTCACGGTCCTTCATGTGTTTCTAAGTTCCAGGGTGCTGCAGCAACCGCAGAGAGATCTAAGGTCCAGTGAAGTGTGCCTCTATGCGCGTCGCAAAGGAGCTTTGTGGACGCTAGACAGAAGAAGGCAGAAGATGAAGCGAAGAAGAATTGCCGTACCACAATACGAGGACAAAAAAAAAGTGAGCAGTGAGTAGGCGCAGATGTCTGCTTGTGTAAGACATGAGATGAAACATGTGATTACCTCCCTCCCCTAGCCTTCAAAAGAGAATACGAGAATATATAGCAATATAATAGGTTCCATATTATTCACAGGCGAACAAGGCCCCAGACAGCGGATATAACAATGGCAACAGACACCCCCACCTTCATGAGCGGACTCTCCAATATCATGGCTAGTGAGATGGGAGGTGGTAAAGAACCCACTTGTAGGGTGGTACGTGCGGTCTGTGCGTCAAAAATAAAGACGGCGCTCTTCTTCTGGGCTGACACGACGCCAATATAAACAGGAATGGATACGTGTTTTCGAATCGTTTGCATGAGTTCCTTTGGTGAAGATTCAAAGAGGTCACGAAAGTGACGCTGCGCCATCACAAAAAGTGTGCCATCATCTTCCTCCAGATATATGGTGGGCACATGTGCCCCGTCACTGCGTGCATCAGGGTCCGTCTGGTTAGACATGATGCGTGAGGTGGCCATGATGGCATCAATGATCTGCACGTTCAGTGGTGCATTGCTGGCCGCCTCTGCTGAAGGAGCAGCCACGTCCAAGGGGTCATGGAGAAGTTGCCGCATCTCCATGTCGAGTGAATATGTTGTGCTGCGTTTGAGCTGAGATAGAATGTTTTGCTGTGCCAGCAACAGATTCACTGCATCCACTTCCGTATGGTAGTACGTACACTTTTCACTGGAGTGATCTGTAGTTTCCACTGCCACGACCTTACTACTACTGTTACTGCTACTGTTGCGATTGGTATCCTCCTCCAATGGCGTGCCCTTCTCCCATCGGGGAGCCTTGGGCATTCGAATGGTCGAGCTTTGCAGTGCATGGCACAGCCCCTCCCACAGTTGTTGCATCGAGCGCAGCCAACTATCGTGAAAGTGGAGATCTCGAGAGACGGAAAAGTGCGCATCGCCCATGAGCCCCACCTGCACAAGTTGCCGTCGTACAACAATGAGCTGGAACCACTCCACCACGTCGCACTCATCCACGGAAAATGGTGTCTCGGTGGAGGTGGGACGCAGGACTGCTTGAACGGCGTGTTGAATACGCCGTCGTGCGTCTGATGGAGAGAGGGAGAGCGCCGTGGTGAAGTAGCTATCCCAATCGTGAAGGCCGTTGGTCAATTCCTCCAGGAAACGCACCGTCTGACGCCTGCCCTCGTCAGCCCACACTTCCATGGCCTCCATCCGCTCCATGGGAAGATCACCCTCCGCGAAGGCATAGAGCCGAAAGGATTGAACGCGGCGGCATAGTTGGGCAGTATCCGCCACAACACGGTCAATGGCCGCTGACACCGCATCATCAAACTTCTTCATCGCCGCCAACCGCACCTCACCATCACACGGTCCTTCGTCATCATCATCGTTCGACCCGTCTTGGCTAGACATCAACCAATTGAGGATCTGATGAAGTGTTTCCACGTCCTGGGCCGCACCCGTCACGGCCTCCTTCATAGATAGTGCAATGGTGTAGTGCGTCTGACTGAAGTGAAGGCTGTGCTCCCTCACAGCCTTGCGTTCTGCTGGGGTGATGACATGTGCGTACTTGTAATTCAGTCGCTGAATCGTTGTTTCCGATATGTGAAACTCAATCATCAAGAGCAGCTCCAGTAGTGGCAGATACTGCTGACGAATGATCACCATGAGGGCGTGCAGTCGAAATGCAGCTACTGCACAACACAACGCCTCCTTCATGCCAAGGCAGCATGGGGAATCTCCGGAGTGCCGCTTTATTGCCACGAAACCACTCTCTAGTACGTCCACGATTCGGTGGAGCTTCTCACACGTTTTGATTGCATATGCCAAAATCATCAAGGGATAGGTGCCATCATCGCCCAATCTCCGATGACTGCGAAAATTAAGTGGGAAGTCTTCCTTCGAAAATGAAAATGGTTGTGCCAGACGCAGGCTCACAGAGGTATCATCCACCGACATGGCGGTGAAGTGACCCTCTGTGCATTGAAGACGTGCCGGGAAAATGCCAACATTCGCATGGCCATCGCGATCAGAGATGCCATAAAACTTAGATTGTTGCTGGATCACCTTCCGAGCGGCAGACTCTGGGAACAAGAATGGAATAACATCCATGATCTTGTCAGCTGAATGTATCGAAGATGCATCTGCGTACTTGCATAGATAAGCATGATCACCACAGCGGTTGTTGCACTTGGAGCACAACCAACTGCGGCATGTCGAGCAAAAGACACATGTACCCTCGTCTGGTGAATCACTGCACCACTCACAAGGAAGCGATGCCCCAGATGAATCCTCTGGGAGATCTGTCTTGCCTCGCCTGGAGTGATCACGAAGAAGACTGCATGTGTTTGATAGGGTGTAGTTCCGCGGCAGTGCGTGGAGCGTCCCGTGAAGACGAGTGACGTTGCCACACTTGAAGGGGCAGTAAATGGTTATGTCGCTCTCCCGATTGCGAAGATTCAGTCGAAAGAGGCAGCGGAAGCAGAAGCTGTGCTGGCAATCCAGTACGCGCGGGTCAATCATCACTTGGCCGCAAATAGCGCAGGAGTGCTCCTGGCACAACTCAGAGAATAGCGAGGATAGACTACATGAATGTTCAGGATGCGAAGGCTCCAACGCCATGTTGTGTGCTACGGCGATGTGTTCGAGGAACCTCCACGTCACAGGTGTACTTTCGGCGAAACTATAGTGAATCAAACAACAACAAACAAGAAGTGAGAAAGTTGTTAGAGTATTCCAACGCTGTGTCCGCGACAACACAATCGATTGTGTCTCCATCCGTGAATGTTCCTCGTTGTATCAATTTGTCTTCAGACGTTCTCGTGCAGACCAGTTCTTCACACAATTCCGCAGAGAAACCCAGACATGACCTCTTGATAGATTGAGTAACTAGTAAGATCCGCTATACCCATTTTGTAGGACATGCACGTGAGAGCATTTATGACAGGTACCCAAAGGAGATGGTAAGAAGCGGGGCAACGGCCAAGATGCCACGGTAGGTGGCGTTGGGAATCGCGCGCTCTGCGAAGGAGGTGGCGAGAAGCCCTCCTGCCATGGCTAGGATGCCCGTGATGCAGATGGTGGCACTGAGCAGCCCATGAATGGTGAGCAGAACAGAATGCATACCAGATGTGGCGTTTACAAAGACATAGCGAAGCAGAACACCAACCGTCACTTCGCAGAGCAGCGCAACACCGCAGCAGGTCCCAACCATGGCGTGGGGAGACTGGAAGAGAGGAAGATTCATGGAAAACTTAGTGTAGTAAATGGCACCAAAGCCAACACCGGCGCAAATCTGGAGCAGGAATGCACTGACCTGGTGCCGCGTGACGGCGGCGAGGCGAACACCACGAGCACAGCCTCGGTTCCTCTTCACATTAGCCACAGAGCTCATAAGCTCCGGCAATGCGCACAAGAGCATTGCACTCATGGCGATGGGGTGGTAGTGGAACTTGGATTCGTTGGCCTGTTGCAGGTATGCATTGGTCACGAAATAGAAGATGGCCAGCGTCAGCGCTCGACGAAGAACAGTGACCATGGAATTGCTCGAGGCCTCGGGGGCCGGAGTCCCTTTCTTTCCTTCAGCCATTTTGGAAAGCGATATGTGTGTTCTTTGGGCGGAGGACTAGAAATGAAGAAGAAGCAGAAGAAGAAGGTGAGAGTACTCCTGTGAAGAGGTCGGCTGCGTCAAGAAGAACAACATCCGGTATAGAGGTACAGGCTTGAAGGCAATAACAACTTGTAGCACAATACATTACATCAGGTGCAACTCAATGTCACTTGAGGTGCCATATGACATCCCTGAGGAACCACTTAGGAGGCATGTTCCATCGTGGGCACGCTCGTCAGCGTTCGAACGCGGAAGAACTCAGCCTCAGACGACACGCACAGTCGTCCAGCCCCCATGGAGCCAGCTGGTTGCAAACATGGAATGACGAGAACTGAATCCAAGTCCTGGGTGAGCTCAAACTCACACTGCACCCACGTGCCACGTGTGTACTCAGAGCGTGCCACAATCCGTTCAGGTAAGATAGACCCCATCAGACCCTCTCCAACACGATCCTTGTTTGCCAATACCGTCAGCACAATGGTCGGCTCAATGCAGGTGAACTCGGTGAGGTCCAGTCGTGCCACAAAACGCTGGTTTGCCTTGACCGGTGTGAGCTCCACCTGTGGCTGGTGATCGGCCTCGTAGTAGGACCCACTCCCCACATCCCATCGAACATCGACGCACTCCTTCTGCCATTGAGGACAGGCCAGACAGCGTTGAATGGGAAGCGTGCTCCACACCGTGTACTTGATTGCTGCAGTACAGCCAACCGGCTGAATGCAACACACCACATTCATCAAGTCACCTGAAAAGATCTCAGTCTCGGCAAATACACGTTCACTTACCACAAATGGGCTCTCTGCGAGAACATCTGATCCAGCAAGTCGGCCAACGGTTCGGCTTGGAATGTTGTCCCTTCGTGGCATCTCCGCCTCCACCAGATACAGCGCCATGGATGGACGATTGCCATCATCTGAGGCCACGAGTGGTGAAGAAATACACGTCCGCTTCGCTGAGCCCTCGCGGTCTGAGAGTGAAGTGGAGAAGGGCTGCAAAGATTCAGGCAACTCATAATTCTCCAGGGCTGCGCGGACAACAATGCGGCCAACATCTCCCGTTTCCTCCGCGTGAGATGATCCATTCAAGCCATCCCGCTCTGCAATGGTGATGGAAACTTGAGAGTTGTCCTCTCCAGCCTGCAGCTCTCCAGAGGCCATGACGGTATCCATGAGGTCCACCTTGTGCCAGTACCTCTCCAAGGCTTCGTGCGAGAGAACAAAACTAGCGGGACTGAAAATGCGTAGCAGAAAGCGCCCCATCATCCCTGCCGCGTAGGTGCTGGGGATGATCCACATGACCTTCCCCGCCTTCATGATACCTTCAAAGGAGACGGAATCTGAACGGACGTACTTGCAATCCATCACCACACGCTCAGAGGGTGTGCCATCGCCTGTCGTAGTCTCGGGGCTACGAATCGGGTACAAGGGGTCGTCCAAGATGTGAAAGCCGATGCAATCGACGGGATTCGTGGAGAAGCGTGTGTCCGGGACGCTGACATTGATGAAGAACGGCCCATCCTGGAGCACCTGCAGGCGGAAGTGAGGATTGGTATACCACGTGTGGCAGCTGCTTGGCCCTCCTGAGGTGTGCACACCCCAGTTGCCCTCAATCACCCGCTCCTTGTACCCAGCAAAGTGAATGCAGAGGTGAACCTCCTCGAACGTCTTGAGGAAGTCCAGGTACGAAATCCAGAATGCTTCCGTCGTTGTTCCCGTACTGGCATTCCCATACATACCTTTGGCACAGAGAAAGTTGGCCATGCGTAGGGGCTTGGCTTTGGGGTTCATGGTGGCGACGGAGATGACTTTGCTCTTCATGTTGGGTGCGAGTCTGGACTGTGCACTGGACTTGAGACGAATGGCATGATCAACGTCTGGGTACTCGGACCAGCTTGGGGAGTCTTCAGACCAATCCCCACGCCAACGGTTCGTGGCCCATGGAAAGCGAATCTGGAGCAGCCGTACACCATTCACTTGGCGTGCTTGGAGAACCTGATACGGACGATATGGATCGATTCCAGGGAGTACCTTATCCTCATTGCGGCTCATGGCCACACACATGGAGCTGCTGGGGTCTTCACCCATGAGCCCCATCATAGACATCCACCAGTTGTTGGAATCAAAGGCCTCGTGATGAAGATCACGTCGAATGCTGACGCCCCCCGTGAAGTCTCCCATGACCGTTGCGCAACACGGGCCCTTCTTCATGGTTGCGTCAGCATTGAGGCCCTCTTCCCGCTCGTAAATGAGACGACGCCGACGGACATCTTGGTCCAGTTCGTGGTAGCCTCCGTAGAGCTTGGCCAATACCTTTTCCAAGATGCAGGGCCAAAAGTACTGGCCGTCTTGGGTTGGCTTCGTAAAAATCATCTCCCCGCAGAAATTCACGGGTACGAAGTCATCCACAAGCACAAATCGCCACGCTCCATCAATGTAGAAGCGAACCCCAAACAGGCCCACATTGCCGATTTCCTCATCTGGCTCTAGGATCAAGGACTGGAGAGAGGCACGAGAGCTCATGGATGCACTCACGGCGGCATAGAGCCACGTCATACCACCCCGCGGCCGCTCTGGCAGCACAAAGGGGTTCTGTCCAGTGCACTTCCCCCAGTCCTCATCACGTCGTGGAAACAACGTCGCACCAGGGAAGAGCTCAGACAGGCGCTTCCACCCCGCGATGCCAAATTCTTGCGTCGCCTCACGTTGAACCGTCTTATCATCTGACGGAAACTGGACGTCGTGGAAGGAGGCGAAGCGGTCCGCGCACTGCCTCGCCATGAAGTCCATGGGTGACTCATCAAAGAGGTAATCGTGCACGGTGGAGGAAAAGTTGGATAGTAGCGCGTGCACTTCCAGAGAAGGAATACGTTGTTCCTTGGGTGCAGCCTTTGCCACGATGCCCGTGGCAGCTGCATCACTGGTACGAAGGAGGCCCACCGCGGCTGCTCCACTCCCACACACTGCCTGGCTGCGTGGGGACTCGAGCTGACAATCCTGTGCTACATCGGTGGCGTTGCCCCAAGAGTTGGGGCCCTTGACGGCACGCTTGGCCTCTCGGTTGTGTGCGAGCTGCTTCTCAATGGTGTGAATCATTGTATCGCGAACATGGGTGTTATCTAGGAGCACATACTCAATGTTGGGGTTGTGGCGCACAAGTTCCAAGATAGCTGCACCTCCGGCGATATTGATGGGGTTGTCCGAAAGATTGACGCGGATCACGGATGGGTGTGCACGAAGAGAGACGCAAATGGCATCTACCGTCTCCTTGGTGAGCTGCTGATCTCGGAAATCCAGGTTGCGCAGGCTCCTGCAGCACTGAATCACCTCCAGCAGCGCAAGAATACCCTTGGGGCCCACAAAATTTCGGGAGACATCTACGAAGGTCAGACCAAAGTCGTCTGGTGTTTTGGAGAGCATCGAATAGACCAGTGAATTGCGCTTGCAGCCCACGTCATCGCATTTCCGGGCGTACACCTCCTGGAGGCTCAGCCCGCAATACAAAGACATCCCTATACCACAAAGAACACACTGCTACACCTAGGAAAATCATGAGCACAGAGAAAGCAAATCGATCATGGAAAACAATCCAGAACCCCAACACAACACCTGTGGTGGCACACAAACACACAAATCGGCAACAGTGGTAAATTGCATTCTAAGGAAAACAAGCTCACCTAAACAACGAGCCTGGCGTGTGCTTCTCAGGACGGCGCACGTCTCTCAGGCAAGAGAGGAAACTTTTCCGGAAAGATAGATCGATCCACCATTCGTTGTAGCAACGCGGTCGTTCTTCGTTCGTTGGCAATAATTTGGATTGCCACGTAAATTGTGTTTTTGCTCACCATTCGAGCTTCATGCGCTCGCTCTAATCTAATGAATGCGTTGATGAGTACGCATCTATCCCCGGCATGCACATGGCCACAGGGCCGCTCACACACCCACGACCCCGTGGGAGACAGCAGTGCATCACACACCAGCATATTCTACGTGTTTCCCTAGTTGGCAATCATCCAGTCTCCAGCGCCACTACGACTCTGAAAGCTGCCCAAGGGATCTTCGGGCACCGAAGACAAGGCTGGGGACTTCTCTCCTGCTGAGGGTGGTGTGCGGTGCTGCTCAACATGATCCATGTGCGCCATGCCATCCTCTGCATGTTCCATGGGCACCGTCCGCGACGTGGATGGACCCCCGCCCGAGGTAATCGTCTCTCGGCTCCGTGCGCTCGCGTTGGCCACCTCATCCACCCGCTGCCCACTGTGGCCGCGGGAACTATCATCGACGCTGACGGGTGCCTCAGTGGCACTGTGGCCCGCCTCACGTGCTTCCATCTCTGCGGTATAATCAATGTGTGCAGGCTCTGACAAGTCCTCCGCAGCACCGGCGGAGTCTCGAGGAGAAGACGGAGTACGTGACGATGCCCCTGGCGAGGATTGGCTGAGATGGAGGGATGGCTTCTCCTGCTGCTCCTCCTCCACGTTGGGGGAGGCTCTATCCGGATCTGGCGTGGAGGCGTGTTCGTCCAACTTCTCAGACGCTGGAGCAAAGTACATCACAACAGAATCTTGCTTGTGTGGGGTGGATGAACGAGACCTCGGCCCATCTACGGGGTCCACGATGCCAGAGTTGTTGGAGAAATACACCACCTTGCTACTGTTGTGTGCGCGGCTGTTGCTAATGCTGCTGCCACGATCCACCGTGTTGTCTGCCGTCGTAGGCTTGCTAGAGGGGAGGAGGAGCGACGTGGTCTCGTCCAGAATCTCCCCCGCCTCCTCATCCAAATCACCGATATCCACGATGTTGGTTGGCACGAAGTACATGCGTCGCTCGGGGCGCTTCTTGCGGCCAGAGCGACGGGACTCCGATTGCGAGACCTCCGTGGTGCGCGATGGGCTTCGAGCCACATCGGAGGAACGAGATGCACGCTCAGCCAGCGCATCAACTGTTTCACCAACGCACTGATCCACCACGGCGGAGCGATCGGCATCCTCCTTCTCCTCCACGTCTCGTCGGAGGAACGTTTCCTCGAAGACAAGAACGTTGTGTTGCAGCTCCAGCGCAATGCATTCTTCGGCACGGGCAATGCCACGACGGGCCGAGGCCTCGTCGTCGCTCAGAATCTCCGCCTCCTCTTCCGTTGGGTCTGGTTGAGCAACCACTTCAGGAAGCGGGGGCTCCTCGGAATCAAGACGCTGACCTTCCACCACACTCTGGATGTGAGGATCGGCCAGGCTAACGCGGCGTCGTGGAGGTACTTCACGCTCGGCAGCATCCACAATCTCCATGGACTGCCGGAGAAGCTGCTCTTCATTGGAAATCTCATGGCGTTCTTTGATTTCGAGCATCATGAGTGCCCCACGCTGCCCAAGGTCGTAGGCCTCGCGCTTGTGCACCCTCACAACACCAGTGGGCTCCGGCTGTACTTCCTGCGTCTCCCATTCATCAGGGGATGCGTAGGAAGCCACCATGTCGGGGGCATCCTTCTCTCCCATTGGAGATGTTGCGGCATCCACCAGGTTTGAACGTGCAGATGAACGCGACGAGCCTGCCTTTTTGCCGCGGCTGTGCTTCTTCTTCTTATCCTGTGCATTCCTCTTGGGATCTCTTTCTGGTTTAACTTCATGATCATCATCTGCACTCATCCAGCTCGTGGAGGAGCTACTGTCAGAGGAGCTTCTCTTCTTGGGACCAGACACAGGCTTATCCTGTTTTTCCTCCATCATTGCCTCTTCACGGATACGCTTCGGAAATGATGGTGGTGCCGCTGGTGACTTGTCTGTTACCACATCTTCATGATCGCGTTCCTTCACACCTTCGGTTAAGTAGGCCAACAACGCTTCCTTGCTCACGTCGTAGCGGGCGAGCTCCTCGAGAAGGGTCTGGATGAAAACCTGGTCACTGCGTTGGCGCAGCTTTTCATCTGCATGATTCACGCGACGACGCACATTTCGAAGAATATGCTTGATGCGGTTGATCTGCTTCCGCGGGCTTCTGGACGATGGAGAGGCGGAGCGCGATCGCTCGCGTGGCTCTGCCGACGCGGACCTCGCCAGTCGAAGTTTGCCATCGCTGCCACGCCACACATGAGCTACGCGACAGCCCTCACACTGACGAGACTTGGGTGATAAGACGAAGGAGCTTTGGCTGCCGTCAAACACCATCTCCTCCACCTCACTCTGCTTGGATGGTGGTGGGTTCACGGGAACAGCGCGACGTGGTTTGGGAGGTTTTCCCTTTGATGCGGCCATCGAGACGTTTGGCCGTGCTGCCTTCTTCAGCTCCCGCTGTTTGATCTGAGCCAAGAGCTCCATGTCGGCATTGGTATCAAAGAACTGCTCACTGTCTGCATCGGTAGAGTAGGCATCCTGCTGCTTCTTGGAATTGGGAGCACCATTGTAGGGCGTGGTACGTGCCCTTCCTCGTGCAGATCCACGCAGTGTGTGTGCATTCCTGCCAGGTCGTTGTGGGGGGCGTTGATGCACCCCGCCATAGTTTTCCGCCGAGAGCCCAGACTCATCACCAGATGAGCAGCGGTAGAAGGCTGGGCGTGTCTTGAAGTAGTCTGAGACCCCGATGAGATTATGGATAGGCGCAAGAACCTCGTCCGCGATGTGGTTCTTGCGCTTGCGAATGAGCTCCACGACGGAGTCGCGCTGACTAGAGTCGCGTGAGGAGCTTCCCCAGCCCATCCCTGCATCCGCACGTCGGGTGGCGGATGTGCGCCGTGCGGTTCCGTCCGCCTTGAAGGGTGGTCGGGCCTGATTAATCATTTGTTCCTCGATAGATTTAGTGAGCATTCCCTCCACGTCGGTGAAGTAGCGCGGGGCGTGGGGGCCGTTTGGGGAGGAGGTCACGGAAGAGGCAGACTTGCCTCGTTGCGATGACGTACGTGATGCGGACGAGTTCATTCGTGGGCGTCCAGGGGCCCTCGGTGGGTACTCACAGGTGGACATCTTCCTAACAAGGAAAAACAAAATAAGGAAAGATCTACAGAAGTCAGATCCACTAGAAAGGTAAAGGGAGAAGTAGAAGGAGAGCATCAATGTTGTTGGCGTACACACATCATTATCATTCGTGATACGCAACATGTGTGTAGTTGCCCATGATGCACATGTGCGCAATAACAATTCCCGAGTAAAGCATGGATGATACTTTGACTGCATCTACAGGAGGAGCTGGAGGCACAACGCTCAATTTTCAGAGATCAACATGGAAGTTTGGATGATGATGATGTTGGGGTAGCCTGCGCGCCTCTGCTGTGGTGGAGCTCTATACTGCAAGTCACCCAAGGCGGATATGCAGCCAATAAAAGTAAGCGCGCACAGGCATCACCACCATCGTCGTGGACTACTCCTGGGATTTGCTGAGTCGCTGAATGGTGAGCTGCTGCTCCTGAGCTACCTTCTTGAGTGAGTCGTACTCCGCCACGTAGCGATCTAGCTCCATGGTCTTCTCCCGCAGCCGAACCTCAGCCTCTTGGGTGGCGCGGAACCGCTCCTCGGATTCTCTGTCCACGATGTTGCGTGAGCCAACTGCCTTTAGCTTCTCAGACTCAATGGCATCACCGAGACGCTGGACAATCGTCATGGTCTGATTCACCATGGTACGGAACTCATCCATCTTGGATACGTAGCGCTTCTCCACCTCCATCGCCTTGAGGAGCTCCTCGAATTTCTCTGGGTTGTACATGCGAATGGCACCCTTCTCGTCAAACATCACGACTGGATCTCCTTCCATGGTTGCGGGGTCTGCGTCAATCAGTGAGAGATAGGTGCTCAAGTGAGCGGGACGACACGGGATGTGTGTGGTGACGTTGGTATATATGTATGTGTGGGCCACTCTAATCTTCAGAGTAGCGAGGTTGCGGTCAAGACACCTAATCTGCAGTACCGGGGAAGAGGCACATGGACAAAAGAGAGGAGGTAGGAATTGGGCCACACATGAACGGTATTCATAACGATGGATGCCAAGAATGGAGCATCATGGGATAGGCTGACGTTGTGAAGTGATTGAAACAAAGATGATGATGTGGGTGTGGATCTAGATGGTAGGTTCATGACGTGAGGATGGCACGTGAGTGACTTCACCGCGGCACACAACATGCACACAAGCTGTCCAGTGTGGCCATGGGTAGCATCAGCAACTGGCTCAGACGAAGAAGGCCAACAACCCGTGTTGTTGGGTTTTTGAGCACGTCCAAGTGCTGCACAATGGCATCACGCACTTCAGGGATTCGGTGAAGATCCAAATCAAAAAAGCACATGGACTCAGCAATCCATCGGCTAAGGCTAGGCAGCTCGACCAACGGCTGTTGTTGCGCATGCTCCAGACCTTCGGCGGTCATTGGAGTGGCCACAAGTGAGGTGAAGTCACATGGGAATGAGTCGGTTCCGTTGGGATGGCGAGCAATGTCGCTCATGACGGAGCGCCACGGTTTCCCCTCCATCACCAACGCTCGCACCGGATGCATGGGCTCATCAAGATGAGCTGTATTCTCGCCATGAATGAAGAGATAGGCGTACCGTCGCTGAAGGGCCTTTTCCAGAGAACGTGAGAAGTCAAGGGAGAGGCGCAGGCCTCCTTCTCCTCCATCACCCGTGGATTCTGAAACAAGCGGCTGAGCCAACAGGAGCAACTTCAGGCTCTCGAGCATCGTTAGCGCCTCCACCACGGAGGTACCTTGTTGGCTGCCAAGAAGACGGTGAAGTCCATCACGTACACGTGCTTCAGTGGAGAAGTACTGCGCATGTTTGTTGGCGCCATGTCGCTTCCGCTCTGCATCATGGCTGCCATATAACGTGATGGACTTCTCCAGAACACGTACAACGAGTCCTCGCTCAGGGACCGCGCCACACTGGTTGGCGATGGTCAGTGGGTAGTGCTGAGCGCTACGAACCTCAATGCGCTCAATCATGTCAGCTGGGGGGTACAGACATGGTGTTTGGAGTCGGAACTCCTGCTCCTCCCGCCCATGAGGTACCGGGGTCCATGAGACCTCTGCACCAAAGTTACGACGTGCATCGAGATCCGCACACACACGCCCTTGACGCAGAATCACTCGAACCGGCACCGAAACGGGGCGGTTGCTGATGGCATCCACCGTCTCCAGCACACGTGGAACAACCGCGAGGCCGTAGAGATGGCGCAGCGCCTGGAGGTGGTCGCGGTTGTCCTCCGCATGCCGGGGCCACATTGGGTAGAGTGAAAGGAGCAACGCACCAATGGACGGGGCTGAGTTGGAGAGGGTCAGACGACCACCCCCCAGAAAGAGGAGGCCCATGGCCATGGAGGTGGACATGTGGGTGCCGTAGGAGCTGTTCGTCTTGCGGTACAGCTTTTGCAAGAGGGAGAAGGTTTTCAAGTCACCTGTTCCAGCCAGAACGAGGCTGAGGGCGATGGCGCAGGAAGAGATGCACATGTCAAAGGCACCCGTGGAGCGTTGCAGGGCAGAAAAGGGCACAGTCGTGGTGCCAATCGTCCCCTTCATGAAGCCAACCAGCTCGGCCCTGAGTACGTTTTGGGCATCCGCGTCCATGGAGCCAGCGTAGCGCAATCCCAATGCAAGGGCACCACCAGCGATGCAGTGGCCCATATTCATGAAGAGGTACTGCCGCTGTTGGCTCGGCATGGACGCCGACAAGGCTGGCTGCTCTGCGAGCTGACGAAGGCAGGATGGGACATTGCCCATGAGCCACTCGCGGCTGGGAACCATCTGAGACCACGCAATGAGTGGGGAAAGGAGCGACCGAAGCAGACAGAGGAGTGGGGAAAGGCCTTGAAGTCCATAGAGACGATTGGGTGGTGCCAGCCTGCCAGCGACGTACACATCGTCTGTGCGAAGGTAGCACAGACCAAGTGCCATCACCGCGGCAGGTCCTGACACGGAGACGTTGTAGTAGTCACCTTCAAAGACTCGAGTACAGGAACAGTGCTCAGCGTCGGAGATGTTTTGTGTGAGGAGGGCACGCGTGAGCCACTTTTGAGATCCAAAGTGTGTCTCGTTGAAGTTCTCCAGCCCACAACGAACCGACGGGACGGGCTCACGTCGGGTGCCCTCCAGAAAGCCAAATAGCCGCTCCTCCAGGTCGTTGGACAGGCCATGCGATCGGCCGATTCCCAATAACATGAGACCCAGGCCAAAGCCCGCAGCGAGTGTGTAGCCCTCTCGATTCATGCAATGCTCATCCGATGGGAGTCGGGACATCTCATTGAGGAGCATCTCCACGAGCAAGCGATTGCATGGGGTGCACTGCTGGCACAGGAGTCCAAGCGACACCAGCGCGGCGCTTTGCACATCCAGCGAGACTTCAATCTCCTCCGCACTCGCATTCAACGATTGGATGTGCATGGAGAGACACCGATATACAAGGTGTGTGCTGGTCCCACGGAAGCTGCAGCTCAGACCCAACATCACGGCAGTGGCGGTGGCATCACGGCACTCGTTTTGCGATTGTGGGGTGGCGAGGAGAGTGAAGATGTCTGTGAGCTGAAGTCCCTTCAAGTGCCCCAGAATACCCGCAGCAAGGAGAAGCCCTGCTCGTGACGCACGGCAGCCCACGTTGCGGGTTTGGTACACGACCCAGTGCCGTGTGATGGTGGATTCCTCCTGCACCTGACCATCAGCCTCGCCAGCACGTCCAGCCTCACTCCCGAGGGAACTTGAATTGGGCTCTAATGGAAGAAAGCGCAGACCTGCAGCACAACCGTTGTGAAAGGTAGGCCACATGAGATGCTCAGCCGTGGCTTCGGGAGACATGTTAGTGAGGAGGAGGCCATCACTCTTACGTCCATCCAGATTGAGTGGTGGAATAGGGATACTGTCGCGTACCTTGAAGCTTTGGGTGCACATGGTCAGCATACCCCGCCCCACTGGCAGCGCTCGGGCACGTCGTGAGAGGAGATTGAGTGTGGCGTGCATGGCATCTAGTCCTTCACCTTCTGCCTCCTCCAGGACAATGGGTACCGCGGTGTTGAGCAGCTCCTGGGCGGACTCCACACGATTGTCCGACCACGTCTTGGCCACATCATGACGCATACTCACCCCGTGATCGTCCGTGAGGGCGGCGTGGTACTGCCGTCCAATGGCACGCTCCTCCGCCAGACGCACAACATCATTGCACAAGGATGGGAGTGCTTCCAAACCTTGAGGTCGGGCAATGAGATCGAGTCGTCCAACGGTGGCGCGCACCGCGTCGGACCACTCCTCCTTGGGATGATCTCGACCCATCACAATGGCCTCCCACAGTGGGTAGGCAACACCCACACACAGCTCCTTGGCCAGGAACTCTGGCCGAATGCGGGCAAGGACCAGCTGCTCACACACACCCTGCCACCACGGAGCTACGCGTCTGGAGGAGGTTGGACGTACACCAGACGGAAAGCAGTGTCGGTACAGATCCACCAACTGATTTGCCCGTTGAATCGGGTGCCCCTCACGAAGTCCTTCCAGTCTCGGCCAGTCATAGCGTCCACGGTTGGCCTCATCCTGATGAAGAATGTGGCGGAGCACCGCAAAGAGAGAGGGAGGATGTCCCACAAGGAACAACGGAGCCTCATCGTCGTTGGGGTCGAAGACGGGTGAAAAGCGGAATGTACGGCCAAGTCGTTCAACGGAGAGGCAAGTTGCAAAGGGGTGAGCATCTGGTGTAGCAGCTTCCTCAACCTCGGAAAACAACGACGAAGCGTAGTGATCCATGTAGGCGGTCCACCCCAAGAGGCGGCTGAGCCTCCAGCACAGCTCCGCCAGTGGCTCCAGCACACCCCATAACACCTCCTGGAGCCGGCAGCTCTCGCAGAGGATGTGAAGGCTCACAAGAGACATGCCACACATCTCTTCCGTCCATTCTGGCAGCGCTCCGTGTGCCAGAGAAGATGCGCACGGTGGTATTGGCGCAGCAACAAGGGCAGCGGCCGCATCCACGGTACGCGCATCAAGCGTCAGCGGGTCTGAGAGGATGGCGTAGTGCTGAATGCGAGCAAGAAGATTGTGGGTACAGCTCAACGCTGTCGGCTCAGATGTTGGCACGTCAGTCTGGCGTCTCAAGGAGCGACGTACCTGTTGCTCGATCATGGAAACACAAATGGATGTGAAGCTCACGCTCCGCGAGGCTGCAAGTGCATCCCACGCACAGCGAATGAGATGATACTCCATCTCCGCCACATGTTTTCGGCCAATGGATGCCTCCAAGGCCTCCAGCATAGCGAGCAGCAGCACATCCTCCTCCGCCTTCATGGACGGAAAGGAGATGGACTGCTCTACTCGTACTTCACAACGACTACGCCGCGCTTGAGGGCTCCCTGTGAGCTTAGGCGATGATGCGCTGGAGCTGTAGGAGAAGACCAGCGTGGAATCAGATTGAGAAGAGATGGACTCAATGGGGTGAAGAGAGGTCACTGGAGGGGCCACTGTGGGGTCGCGATGTAGGGGCCCCTTCACACGATTCTGAGAGCTGTACTGGCGCGTTGGGTTGCTGGGAAAATCATCGGCCAACGGTGCAGCCGGCAGCTTCATCTCAGCAATGACGGTGGATGCAGAGGCTGACTCAGTGAGGGCCAAGTCCATGGGGCTGAACAAGCTCACCATGTTGTCTTGAGGCACGTTACAGACTAGAATGGGCTGAGGGGTTGTGTGGCGCATACATGGAAGTACTACCGGGAAGCCTCCGTTGGGGAGGGAGAAGAGTCGAACCAAATCACCGTGACCTGTGATGAGATTGGGGGTGCGGAGAACATGTACCACACGCTGCTGTGCGTCATAGAGGAAGAGTACCTGCTTCTCCAGCGATTCATGCTCACTCACGGTAACAGAGATGGCGGCGTTGTTGGAGCTCAGGTGCTTTAGCTCCACGGTTTGTGGCATCCACTCCCACGTGACGCAATCTCGACAGTAGTGCGGGACCACACGGGCCAGGCCAATGCATCCCTCTCCTGAACGAGTGACGGCGTAACACGAGTCTGGGCCACAGGAGAAGTGATGCAGCACAACCGCTCCAACCGTGCACCTCGGGTGAGGTGAACTCATGGGCATCACAGAGGAGATTGCGTGAGAAGAGCACGGAGTGTGCTCCTCCTCCGCTGAATCACAACAAAGAACATGTGGGCAGACGTAAACTGGCATCACCACGAGTGGGGAGGCCATCCACCACATGTCGGTGGCTGGGTAGTAGGGCTGTCCATCGAACAGCAATGCATCGGCATGACCGTTCATGTTTTGAGTTTTGCCGTGAACGAAGACGCCAAATGCACCAGGAGTGATGAGAGTTGGAGTGATGTCATGAAGAACATACTCCGTATGTGTGCCATTCTTCACCTGGTAGGCACTACAAATGGTCTGTGGGTGAGCTAGTGTAAAGCGGCCATGAAAATCCTTGAGCTCCTCGCGGTGGAACACGCAGAGGTACTCTTGGCCAACCTCCTCCTCACCGGGACCCTCCGCCACGCGTCGACGTGATGCGGCGGAGATATCTTCTAGTGTGACTGGTATAGCTGCATCGGCGGACCTGACGCCTCCCCCACCGCCTGCCGGAAGAAACCGTGCCAACACTGCCCACTGCACCTCGCGGTGTGTGCAGCTGAAGTATGTGTGGCCATAGCAACGCAGACTCACATCTCGAAGACGCCCTGGACGAGAGGGACTCACTTCGATGGAGAAGGCGCTGCTCACGGGCATTCAGCAGATGCCTGAAACAGAATAACTAAAAGAAGGAGTACTACTCCTAGCTATTCAAGAAGACGAAATGAACAAGAAGGGCAAGAAGGGATTCACACACACTACACACTACACACTACACACTACACAGGGGAACACAGACATGGCATCACATTCTGTACGTTTCTTGGTGAGGAAGAGTTGTGCAATAGCAGTGGAAGAGCGGTGGGGTCAAATAGGTGGCATAGCAGCAGTGAGAGTGGGAGGACCTTCACCTCCTACCAAATCTGTGAGCGGGTGGCACCCACATCGCCAGCATTCATGAAGAAGCAACCGTCAGGGCTCGGAACGCTCAATCTTCTCCACGACATGGGCGAAGAGAGCATGCATGGAGAGTAATACGCATCGCGATACATGGTGAGCTGATGGCGATGCACGATTGCATCTTCGATCCATAAATTGTCAGCTTCGGAATGGGGTGCCGCTCCTGCCCACAATGGAGGTGCCATGAGAGCCACCATGGGGTCACAGTTACTGGATCGACGATGCCCATCATCAGCACCCTTTCCCTTCGCCCTACCGTCAGCGAGGACTTCCTTCACAGTCGGTAGAGCAATTGAGATCCAGGAGTGTATCGGAGTGGTTGGCTCCACGCACATCACACTTTCATCGCGCAGGTAGAGTGTGGGTGAGTGAAGTCCGGTACGGTTGGGTGATGTGCGTTTGTGTTGGCGCCCACTCGTTAGAAGGAGAACCAAATCCGTCTCTTCAACGAAGGCAGCGTTGATGATACGCATCCACCGACTCCTGGTGCAATTCGATTGCTGGTGGATGGACTCACACCACGCCCTGGGCAGCCACACCACAGTTGGATGAGGAGACGTAACGCCAAGTCGGTGTGCTTCAAGCGCATTCGTTTCAATCCATGTGTGTGTTGTGCAGCGTTTGCGCAGCTGCATGGCCATGAGCAATGACTCAGCAGCGGGGCAAAACGGCCGGCCACTGATCAGGTGCCGAGGCCTGATTTGGCATCCACACATGTGTGTTAGAACCACAAGCACGGCTGTAGCTTGTAGCTAGACTATGTCTGGGCAGAGAATGAGCATGGTGCACGTAGTAGCTTGAAGAAGAGCGAACACGAACAAAAACACAATTAGGCAGGACATCCAAAACAACACTCGTACACACACTCAGCAATGACCTACACACAGATTCACTCAGAGAACATAGCCGGCATGTTCTTACATTACACGTCTGTCACAGAATCTTTAGTAAGAAAGCAGAATATCTGAACCATCTCCACCAATGACACCACACCTATGCGTCCTACGATGATTGTGCGCCTTCCTTCTTCCGTTGAGCCACAAGCTCGAAAATTGTTGGCACCATCGGGTAGTCTGGTCCTCCCTCTGCCTCCTCACTCACGAATCCTTCACCACTCGTCACAATCAGTGAAAGTAGCGCATCACCTGGAAGAAATGGCAGCAAATAATCATCTTGCTGCGGAACAACGGCAGGCAGACGGTGCGTGGGGCTGGTTTTGAGATGCTCCTCCAGCGCAGCAACACTGTCAAAGTGTGGGCAGCCATCTTCATTGGTCGAAGTCTCCAAGTAGTGGTACGGGCACCGCTTCTGGGATATACATCGTCGTACCGCATTCACTAAACGAATCACATCGTATTCGTCCGTGACATCCTTGCGACTGCGTGTTGTGGCAACCAAATCAAAGTGATGCACCTCTCGCATGTGTTGCAAGCACTGGTCCGACTCTTCCATGCAAAAGAGGCACACGCACAACTCCTTCCAGTCTTCATCATCATCCAGCACGTCGTCCTCTTCATCTGCGATGTAGTGTGCATCATCATTTTGCTCAGATTCATCATCATCGTCATCGCCATCCGCAGCCATAATACGGAACTTGGCTAGGAGAGGTACGCTGGACTCATTCCAGCCACCATGAACTTCATCGAGGATGTGCGACTCAAACTGGTGCAGTGAGCCACATGATGTAGAGCAGACGGGGCAGCTGATGTGCTGGCGGTCAGATGGGTGCACCAGCTCATCCAAGGCTGAAAGCATCGCACTGAGATCATCGATGTTGTCAAAGTGAGTGATGTGAACGTGATGTTGCGTAATGAAGTGTTCCTGTAGTGCATCCTGGCCTCGCATGCGCTGGCTGCACAAGACGCAGGAAAACTCATCTATGCGACGTTGTTGAAGGCGCCGCAACACCCGCTGGCAGCTCTTCCGTAAAGCTTTGTCCTCCATGGCGCTTCTACCCTCAGGAGAACACGCAAGTAGAATGGGCTGTAATGTACGGCTACACCCTACAATTGAAAGGAGCAAGGAGGCATAGATCAGCAGCACACATTGATACAGCACCCAACAGTTTTTCTTTGGTCGGGAGAGAGCACACGCACACACACACACAAAAGCTTGTTCATTCTCTGCAAGCATTCATCTAGCTCGAGATAAGGATATAGCGAACATGAGTTGTATAAGGTACACTGTTCCGCGTCGTGGAACCGCCACATAAAAACAACGACGTCACATGAATAAAGCCCTCCACACGTTATGTGGGTGAGCAGTGATTCAATAGCCAACAATGGATGACGGTTGGGTGGCTGCACCCGTAAACACACCAAAGATCTAATTCTACAGAATCTCCAACATAAGTAATGTTGTCCCGCTGCCAGACACCAACAACAATTGTTGTTGGTTGTTTCGGCATTACGTGAATCAAGATACCTCTCTTTGGTGTGGGTACGTCTCTACGATGGGCTGAGGCTGCGCTTTAAATCCTCCGCCTCCCGCTTCAGGCTCACCCGCATTGTGTCCAGGTTCATGTTCATTTGGCTCTCAAACTGGTCCCGCGCCTCCTTCAGGATGCTCCCTTCACGACAGTTGTGTGGGCTGGGTGAGTCACGCATGGAGTGGCTGTGCTTGTCTAGGAAGAACATGCCTGTGTTGCTCAGTGGGGCCTTGGCCATGGGTGAGTGGTCCAAGTTGGAGGGAGAGGCCCCAATGCTGCGATGATCGTGCGTGCCGTAGCGGTTGGGGCTGCGCTGATAGCGGTGTGAAACCTCCTCGGTGGTGGTGCGCACCGTGACTCCATCGTTGTGCTCCTCAATTGTCTTGTTGTTGTAGGTCCAACGAGAGTGAGTATTACCCTCTGAGGTGTAGGGAGCAGCACGGCTCGCCTTGGGGGTGGAGATGGAGCTCGTGATGGGTGGGCGAAGCAGCGGACTCTGGTAAAGTGTGTTGCTGCGTCGTGCAGGGTAGGCTGAGGCGGTGGCACGGGGAGATTCATCCCCACGGCGGTAGGAGGAGCCCAGTGAGGTGTAGAACTGTAGAAAAGGGGCCGCATCAATGGGCTCAGGGATCTCCGCCTGCAGCTCATCCGTCACTGTGGGCTGGAAGACGTACACCTGGGCGTTCTGCACGAGCTGTCGAGAGTGCTCAAGACGATCCCAGACGTCGGCGTCATCGTTGTAAATGACCGCGGTGCTGATTTCGAAGAAGCCCTTCGTACGACGTGGCAAAGATGTGGGCTGAACCTGAGCAAATGCGGCCGCACTTTTGGCGAGCAACTCACGCAGGGATGGCGGTCCATCAAAGGTGAAGGAGAGATTAACCTTCTCGCCCTTAATGTCCGCGGCGACGCACAGGGAGTAGTCCATGAGTTGGGTATGGAAGCGAATGAGGTGGTGGAGAACCCAAAGCTGGGAGTGCAACACGTGAACAATCCTGTTCCTAGGATAGAATAAAGAAGAGAAAAGTCCCATTCATAGGGGTTCATGAAGACGCTGAGATGCTTTAATCATGTTCCTCGCCACCAAAAAAATAGGTGTTCATCATTCAGTACTTGTGTAGTTGAGTTGTGACCCAAACTGGGTTTCCCATCCCACAAGCAGCATCGCGTCATGGCTGTTCCGTTCTCCACCCAAGCCAGTGCAGCGTGGCGTCAAAGCAACAGGTTCTCAACACTTCCTGGTTGCGGTGCAGAACATGCGCATCATCTCATCCGTCACCTCAGAGACATCGTTCACAAAGGAACGCAATCGCTGCAGCCGAATCACCGAGTCTTTCAATCCCAAACGCACATCTCGCAAGAACCAGTCTGTGGCGTGCGATTCGAAGGACACCAGCTCCTTCGTGGCTGGATGGATGAAGCTCAGTTTCACGGCGTGCAGCATGTGACGTCGGCACAGCCAGTCTGTGGAGATGGTGTCACGGTGGTAGGCCACATCAGGAACCTCGTGCCGTACCCGCTTGAGGTACACTTCATCTGGCACCACGAGTGAGTGGCCCTCCTTCCCTGGCTGGGATGTGGTATAGAGCTTGTCTCCGAGAATAGGGTAGCCAACGTGAGCGCAGTGAAGACGAATTTGATGGGTACGGCCGGTCAGAAGATCCACCCGTGCCACCGAGAGGTTCAGCATCGGGTCGGTGTGAATAATGACGATACGCGTGCTTGCCAGCTTGCCCAGTGGTGTACGTTCGTCCACCTTACCAGCACTGCCATCATCTTTTGGAATGGGGTAGCACACCATCTTCATCTTCTTCAGCTGCGCGTGTTCTGGCAGTAGCGAGAGTTCTGGATCATCGGCCACGGTCCCAATTCGTGTGTTCACGACGTACGCCTGCCCACTCGGTGCACATCCGGCAAGAATGGCCACATATGACTTTCGAGGGCCGTACTGTGGGGCCAGAAGGCCCTCGAAGATTGCCTCATTCTGTGGAAGCTTGCACTTGTTGCCACCCTCCGCGTCAACCCCATCATCAACCTCACTCTCAAAGCGAATGGCGTGGCCCACAAACTGTTTGCTCAGTTCTGCCGCCGCCGTCTCGCTCTTCGCCACCACAGCCACACCTGACGTTTCCTTGTCCAGGCGATGCACTGGAAACAGTGTAAGCGGAACATCCTCTGCTTCACACGTGGAACTCTCTGCAACGGCAGTAGAAGGACCTTCGCTGATGGGGAGTGGTGCCTTCACAGGGGGCTGCCTCTTGCGGTACCACGCTGTCCCACGTCTCTGCAGCAACGAAACAAGTGTGTTCTCGCAGAATCGGCCTCCTTCGGCGAAGGGTAAGTCACCGTTCTTTGCCACAACTACAAGTGCATCATCTTCATGCAGGATATGAACGTTGAGCTCATCCACTGCGGGCTCCAACGCCCGTGGTGGAGAGAAGCACAACTGATCCTGTTGGCGTAAGATGAATGCCTCATCCAGCTCGACATGATCGTTGACGGAAACGTGTCCAGCCTTGATGTGCTCCTTCCATCCATCACGGTTAAGGTAGGTGAACTTGTTGGCGAGGTAGCCAATCAGCGTCTCTTCTGGGCTGGCTTTTGGCCGGCAGTATCGAATAGTCCTCGGCATGAGGCACACCTACGTAGTCTTGCATAAGCAAAAGCCAGAAAAGCAGATAAAGTGGTGAACCACATGCAATGCAAAGGCATCAATCCTGTTTGAGAGAGGTGGACAGATCACTCCACCATGACAGCATCACGAAAGAAAACTTGAAAAACTCTTCGTCTAGCTATCTACCGTGAATACCTGACTCCATGAAGGAACAGGTCGCTGACGAAGGTCACTACCTCACAAAACTCGAGAACCATCAACACGTCAAGACAACATAACTCCGCACACGTACAACGCGACTGCAACTATCGGTTTATAAATAATAAACGTCATTGGCTCCACACACGCTCCTTATGCGGAAGCGCCGGTATCTCACTGCTGTCGAAATCAAAGGACACGGCATCATCATCATCATCATTCATTCTCGAATAAGGAATCCATATAGGCTCACCAAACGTTGGCAGCCACGCCGCCTTTTCTACATCACTCAATGGGTCACATGGATCTACATGAGCTGCTGAAGACTTGGCGATGCTCACGTTTTCTCCTTCATTGTGGGACAGTGGGTTTGCTTCGGCTCCGCCATCCAGTGCGGCAGCATGGACTCTTCTGTGGCGCCGGTGGATGGAATGGCCCGTTGGTTTTTTCACGTCCTTCATCACCTCAACCTCAAAGGTTGAACCACTTCCCATTTGTTGAGCAGCCTCCTCAGTGGTTATTGGTGCATTCTTGTTGGTGCCTACTTGGCTCCCGCCCATCTCCACCGATGCCGATGGCAGCTCATCGCCAGAGCGCTTCACCAATGAATCCCCATCGGTGACGGTGGCGGGAAAACGACCTTCACTGCAGTTCCCATCCACTGAAAATCCTGGCGCCGTACCACACACCCGCAAATGTGGGCTGCCTGTGGCAGATTGGTTGTCCGTGACCTCCACCGCGACCACCTCTTGTGCCTCTGGCTTCTTCTCCACGGGCTCGCTATGCGATGCAAGCAAGTGGGGAAGTGAAGAGGCATCCTTCTTCATTTGAAGCGCCGAAAACTCAGCGGACGCCTCTTGCTGTGGAGGAACCAATGTCATGGGGAACGGAAGAGATGCATCGCTCTCGACCGGCACCAGCATGGGTGGTGCGTGCATCACCTGCGAAAATGTTGAAATGGGTAGGGGTGAGGGCGGGCTACGGTCCCCCTCGCTCTGCTCACGTGTGTGGGCACGTTGAAAGGGGGAGTCATGTGGTACCGAGGAGGTGCGCTCCTCTGTTGCATGAGGTGGTGGTGGGCTCAAGCTCTTCACCCAGCGGAGCCACTCCACCTTTTCCTCCCTAGTCTTGGCCTTTGCCTCGAGAAGCAGTAGGCCCGTGTCTGGCTTGTCCGAAAGAACACGCACGCTGCCATCTAAGCCACCCCACTCTCTGCCTGAGAGATCCTTCACAACACAAGAGAGCTTGAACTCTTTGCCAGAGAAGGGGTAGAGGTCCTCTGCAACAAGCCCTTCTCGATTCAGCTGAAGAGGACGTGTGGGCCCATGAAACTTCTCCCGAAGTGTGTCGAAGATGCCCGAGGTGCGACGCTGGAGGTACACTGAGGATGGCACCGAGTCGGACGAGGTCACTAGCTCGTGTTTCATGCCGTCAGCGCACGCAACACACAAGCGCCATGACTTGAATGCACCGCTGCTGTCAAGTGGGCGAAGTCGAAGATGGCCACCAGCCGGTGGATCGCGCACCGCTACCGTTGTGGTGGCATCTGGTGAAACGGAGCCTCTGGGTGGGATTGATGATGGTTCCTCCCGAAATGGAAGTGCAAGAGGTGAGGTTGATGCAGCTCGATGGCGCTGCGGACGGAGACGGAGGGCCTGTTCAATGTGAGCCTTGGCACGAGTGGCCTGCACCTCACTCCGAAAGACAAGATGAATGGGGTCTTTACCCCCACGTCGATGTAAGATGAGGCCGACGCTACCCCAAATGCGGCATGACCACAAGTGATCTGCGCACGCCTCCTCGCCATTTTGCAGCACGTCGGGGAGAATGTTGTACTGCCGTGCCGCGACGTCGCTGCTCAGCTCATTTCCATCTCGCGTGAAGCGCAACACAATCGGAGAGAAGAAGCTATACCGTTGAATGGTAGTGATGTCGTGGACGGCATAAGTCTTGAGCATCTTCACCTCAGAGGGGTCCACGCGTTGTTCTGCTCCATCTCCATCGGTTTCTATGCGATCCACGTCAACGCTCGAAACCATGCTGCGAAGAGATGCGCATGGAGGCTGGAAAGATGGGGATTGGCACCAGTACAAGCCTTCTGGTGATGCAGCACGTGGAGGAGGGCAAATCCCCAGTCTCAGCTGAGATTGGTGAAGATCGACGAAGAGCCATCGAAAGCACGACCACTTTGCCATCACACGCTTCAGGTGAGCTGCGCCACTCCCTTTGGATGCGTGTACCGTGCAGGAAAGCACCTCATAATGAGGACAGTCGGACTCTGCCATGCAGATGCTTGAATGGCGGTCTAGCCAATGAAGCACATGCACCACAGACGGTGAGTTGTGAAGCCAATGAGAGGAGGCGAGAAACACGTCTAAGGTCTAGTCGTCCTCGCCAGCCACTGCTTCCGTGCTGAATTGTGGAGTAAGAGATGAAAACAGGCAAGAACATGAACAGGGGTACTTAATAAGGATCATGGCAGTGATCCCCAAAGGGCCACTTGTGCTCGGTGGCATCAAGAGTTATGTTGTTGTTTTACGGGAAGACACCTGAACCATTAAACCCTTTAACACCTTTGGTACGACACCGTTCATGGCAACATGAAAAAAACAATAGATGGAAGAAAAAAAGAAACTGGTATCCTAACATAAAGTCAATGAATGATGTAAGTCACCTTACCCCGAGAGACCCCAACCGTCTGAGCACCGACAGGAACACAACTTAACACCCACGCATATGTGTAGAGGGAAGAAGAAGGAGCAAACAAACGAAAAAAAAAATGGATAGGGTGGCGTTAGAAATTGAGAAAAGGACACTGTTCCGAAGTCATGGATGGATAGATGGATGAGAGCGTAGCAGCAACAAGCAGGCGAAGAAATACTGAGCCAGTGTTGTTCCTTGGCAATTTCCTTATCGGTGTGGGGTGGTCTTCTGAGAGATTTTGTTTCCATGAAAAGACGCTTTCTTACGGAATTCGTCTCGTTCTTCGTCAATGAACAAGTGAACTATGAAATCAAGCATCGACAGCAGCACAGCACACTCATTATTACATGGAGTGTGCTGCCCGAGTAGTGGTATCCCATCCAGTAGTAGTAGTAGTATCTGTGTAACGCGGGACAAAAATGGAAACATGTCTTGATGTGGCCACCGGTGCCTGAGTCTTTCTTGTAGTCTCAAGCAGCAGTCAAATCAAGAAACACATGTCAATTTTCCCAGCAAAGGAAAAAGAAAAAATGGGTTGAGTGCCTGGTGTTCGATCTCGCATTTTTTTCACGACTCAACACCCAACAACTCAGGGGTGAATATAGTAGTAGCCCATCACGACCAATGTTGTGTTGTGTGCGCGCCTTGTGGTGGAGTAGGGTGAGGGGCATCGATAAAATAAACAGGGATGGGGGCTTCATAGGAAGCAATCGAATTTCGAAGTCCTCGCGTGGTGGTGGGAAGTAGGAGGACAACGGGGAGAGAGGGAGGTAGGCACATCAACAACAATAACAAAAAAAAAACACAACAAGACCGCCCACATGTGTTATGTGCGGGCTTCAATCTGAGGCATCACCTTCAAGTCCGGAGCAACGTCAAATGGGGCACCCGTCTTTGCCTTGACCTCTTCCAGCGTCACCCCCTCCGCCAACTCACGCAGAACCAGACGACGCATCGAGGTGGGGGTTGGCTTCTCCAGAGTGAAGACGGCAAGCTCCGTCATGATCATATCAACCGCATCGGTTCCAGTGAGTGGGGAGGCACAGCGCTGCACGATACGTGGTTTTCCATTACGTTGTGTGTGCTCCATCATAACAATGATGCGGCTTCCGCTGGCAACTAGGTCCATAGCACCGCCCATACCCTTCAACAATTTGCCAGGCACGTACCAACTAGCAATATCTCCAGTTGCGGAGACCTCCAGCGCGCCAAGGAAGGTAAGGTCCATGTGGCCGCCGCGCATCATGCCAAAGGACTCTACACTGTCAAAGAGGGCAGCACCATTCTTGCTCACGGTGATGGTTTGCTTGCCAGCGTTGATGAAGTCCAGGTCCACCTCATCGGGAAGTGGATGCGGTCCAATCCCCAGCAAGCCATTCTCCGCCTGCAGCATCACATCCATACCTGACGGAATGAAGCTGGCCACCAGATTCGGAAGGCCGATGCCCAGGTTGATGGTCATGCCGTCGGTGAGCTCAAGCGCTGCACGTCGGGCGACGCGCTCACGTGATGGGCACGCCGCGTGTGCAGGGGACTCATCATTTCCATTGGAGCGGGTGACAATAGCCTCCGCAAATTTTCGCATCTTTGGAAGATGAACAATGCGATCCACGTACACCCCGGGAAGATGAACCTCACGTGGGTCCAGCTCACCACACTCCACCAACTCCTCCACCTCCACGATGCACACCTTGGCACACTTGGCGGCGATGGTGTTGAAGTTGCTTGTGGTGCCACGAAAGATGAGGTTACCACGCTTGTCCGCCTTCCATGCTCGAACAAGGGCATAGTCGGCAAAGAGGGCCGTCTCAAAGGAGCACCACTTCCCATTGATGAGCCGTGTCTCGTGTGGCTCACTAAACTTCACCACATTCTTACTTCCGTCTGGTGCAAAACGCACGGGCAGCTCTCCATTGGTGACGGCCGTACCGTAACCGGTTGGGGTGTAGAAGGCAGGTATGCCAGCTCCGGCAGCGCGAAGTCGATCGACCAAGGTACCCATTGGGTTGAACTCCACGTCCAGCTTACCGTGAAAGAGGTGCTCCGCCACCAGACTTGGGCCCACCTCACCAATATACGTTGTGATGAGCTTCTTCAGTTGGCCATCCCGCACCAACGGACCAGTGTAGATGTCCGTTCCCACAGTCGCACTGCAAATCAAGGTCAGGTCTTTCGGACCGGCTTTGTTCAGCGCGTCGTAGAGCTCCACGGGACCTCCACAGAGGGCAAAGCCGCCCGTGGCAATGGTGGCCCCGGACGGAATATCAGCCACAGCCTCCTTCAAGCCCATCACTGCGGGCTTCAAGAGCACGCGTGTACAGCGACGAAACATCTTCAACGACTGTCTTGGTCAGGGGAAGAAACAATCCTCTTAGTATCTTTGTTGCGTGTGTTTTTGTGTGTTGTGAAACAGCAACAGTGAAATGTTCTTTCTTTAGAAAACAAAAAAAACGGTGATATCAATCCTTGGTCTACAAATGCGATGAGAGCACCACTTTGTGGTGGAGACGTCGTCTGGCCTTGTGAGATGGGCCGAGTAGAATGCTCCACACAGCTCTTGAAGTAATGCAACAAAACAAAACACAACAACCAACAAAGGAGAACACGCAACATTAGCAATACGCACAGCAATGCAACATGCACCGTGTTTCATTTCTTCGATGCGATACGTCCAACAGCAAATTCAAAAAGGCATTCGTGAAGAGGCTGAGAAGTCAGGCATTCCGCTCACAGGACTTCTCTTTCAGGTGAACCTCTTCCAACAGAGCTCCGGCGAAATAAGAAAAAAAAACGACGATACATCTGTCGTCCCCAATACGAACTCATTTTTGCCCCAAGAAGGAAGGTGGCAATTTAGTGTGGGAAGTTGGGAAAGGGAGGAAGATCGTAACGCAGAATGGAAGGGCCTCTCAGAAGATTCTTGAAGGAGCTCCTCATCGAGAGGCAGCTGGCAGTTCAGGTCCATCGGTCGCGCATTTAAAAAAGAAAAAAGAAACGAGATCAAGTAGCGGTGAATGTGATGGATTGGATGGTCGTTTGGGCCGTAATAGAAGAGGGGGGTGAAAGGCCACTCACAGAAGATGGGGAGAGACGAATTGATCATTCAACCAAAAAATGAAGGAAGGACCTCAAGGGGGGGAGAGGGGGGGCGAGCATCCAATAGGGGGTGGGTGGTACGTCTGTTGGATGTACGGCAACGAGTGTGTGATGGACGACATCCAAAGGTCAGTGTTCCCCGCTCATCACACACACACGCGGACGTCCATAGCACAAATCCATCCTCCTCGCTGACAGTTCACGGACGGTGCAATACAGCATCTCGCGTGTTGGTCGTTCGTACAATCAACAATATAGCATATGGAGGTTGAATGGATGAATGCAACTCTCTTTCTTCTTCTTTCTCTTCAGATATACAACAAATTGTCTGTTCCACCATTCACTGCCTAAACCTCAACAATCGGGGGGAGGGGAGGAAGCACTCCTAAGTAGCTTCACTTGGCAGCAATGTCCGCCAGTGGCATCGTCTTCAAGGATGGCGATACCTCGAAAGATGCCGTCGTCTTGGCCTTGACCTCCTCGAGCGTGACCCCATCCGCGATCTCGGTGAGCCGCATGCGGTTGACGCCGCCAGGAACCTTGATGATCTCAAAGGTTGCCAGTTCCGTAATGAGTAAATCCACGACACCACGTCCCGTCAGTGGCACGGAACACGTATTCACCACACGTGAGTTGCCATTCTTGTCCGTGTGTTCCATCAGCACGACAGTACGGCAGCCGCTCTGGACCAGGTCCATAGCACCGCCCATGCCCGTCAACACCTTGCCGGGCACACACCAGCTGGCGATATCACCCGAGGAAGATACCTCCAATGCGCCAAGCATCGTGAGATCCATGTGACCGCCGCGAATCATCGCAAACGACTCGGCACTGTCAAAGAGGGAGGCACCATTCTTGCTCACGGTGATGGTCTGTTTGCCAGCGTTGGTGAAGTCGGTGTCAATCTCCTCCGGCAGAGGGTGTGGGCCAATGCCCAGGACACCGTTCTCCCCTTGCAGCATGACATCCATGGTCGGCGGAATGTAGCTGGCAACGAGGTTCGGCACACCAACACCAAGGTTGATGTTCATGCCGTCCTTTACCTCTAAAACGGCACGTCGGGCAATGTGGTTGCGGCTCTCCGAGGCCATCTTGCCCTTCTTCGTGACGCTGCCGTCAGGGTTGCGCGTGATGTAGAACTCCGCGCCATGCTTGACCTTCTCTGGACGCACAAGACGCTTCACGTAGACCCCGGGAAGGTGAATATCGCGTGGCTCCAGCTCACCACACTCCACCAGCTCCTCCACCTCCGCAATGCACACCTTGGCACACTTGGCCGCCAACAGGTTGAAGTTGCGTGTTGTTCCCCGGAAGATGAGATTGCCACGCTTGTCCGCCTTCCACGCCCGTACAAAAGCAAAGTCAGCGAAGAGCGCCGTCTCCAGCGTACACCATCGACCACCAATGAAACGCGTCTCACGTGGTGTGCTGTACTTCTCCACGTTGCCGGTGCCATCCGGAGTGAAGCGCATCGGCAGACGTCCATCCGCCACATCTGTGCCGTAGCCGGTTGGGGTGTAGAAAGCAGGTAAGCCGGCACCGGCACAGCGCATGCGATCCACCAAGGAGCCCATGGGGCAGAACTCAATCTCAAATTTTCCACGCATGAGGTGGTCCACAAACACCTTGTTCTCCCCAACGTAGGTGGTGATGGCCTTCTTGATTTGGCCATCGCGTGCAAGGGGCCCCATAAAGTCCTCCGGCCCAGGCATTAACCCACCAATGACGGTGAGGTCCTTCACCTGCTTCCGATTCAGCTCTGCGGCAAGCTCGTAGGCTACCCCACAGAGTCCAAAGCCACCAAAGGCGATGGAGGCACCATCTTGAAGGTCGTGGAGGGCCTCCTTGGAGGTCATGATGGCCGGCTTCATGCGGCGGAGAGAGTGACGGAGCATCTTTAAAAAACACGCGTTGTGAATCAGAGGATTTTGATTGTGTAAATTTTGGTAAGTCTTTCGTACATGAAGAAACCAGTGGAAGTGAAGATAGATTGACAATGTACAACAACGTGAGCGATGATGGACCACAGCCTGTTAAGACGAAGAACACACAACACGCCACCATATTGTGTGCGCAAAACAATAACAGGAAAATGTTGCGGATTGGAAGTGGAGATGAGGAAACCATGGCGCCCTCCAAAGCACCATCGTACGTACAACTTCACAGGTTCAACAGGAAACGTTAGTGAGGTAGGCAAACAATATCCAGCAACAACGTGAAACAAGAGAAGGAAGATGGCGGCCGCCTACTACTATGTGTGCCGTGGAGACGTGACCACGACGGCCCAGTGTAGCGTAGTGAGAGCAACCCTGAGCTCCAACTTATACACGGCTTTGGCCGCGCACCACTGGATGGTGAGCGATAGAATGGATGCACACACATCCAACAAACAGCAATCACGCCCATGATGGGCCTATGCAGGGAGAACAGGGGCCAGGCGCATGGGTTGGAGAGAGCTGGAAACTTCGTAGAGAGCTTCCGTGCGCGCTCGAACCTCCTCCAACGTGACACCCTCTGCTAGCTCCGTCAGAACCAACTTCTTCGTCCCGCTCTGTTTGCATGGCACAACATCAAAGACGGCAAGTTCGGTGATAATCTTGCTCACCACGCCTCGTCCAGTAAGCGGAGCCTTGCACCGGTGCAGCAGCTTTGGCGCCCCATCCTTGTCTGTGTGGGTCGTCACAACCACAACCGAGCAGCCACTCTGGACGAGCTCCATGCCTCCACCCATTCCGGAAATACGCTTTCCGGGCACCATCCAGTTGGCAATGTCGCCATTCTCGGCAACCTCCATCGCCCCCATCAACGCCATATCCACATAACCACCACGAATCATGGCGGCGGACTCCACCGCGTCAAAGAAGCAGGGGCCAACGTTGCGATCTGCCGTCACAGTCTGGCGGCTGGCGTTGGTGAGATTAGGGTCCACTTCATTTGGTAGTGGGTGAGGGCCAATGCCCAGGATGCCGTGTCCGCCCATGAGCAGCACACGCTTCTCGGCAGGCACGTACTGAGAAACCAGGGTAGGCACACCCACCCCGAGATTCACCACCATGCCGTGGCCAACTTCCAAGGCAGCCCGTCGAGCCAAGCGGTGCTTGACGCTCATGACATCCTCAGTCGTTGATCCACCCTTTTCTGCATCACGGGTGACGAGGAACTCCACGCGGGGTTCCGCAGTGACGGGCACGATGCGATCGACGTAGACCCCGGGCATGTGCACCTCATTGGGGTCCAGCTCGCCAAATTCCACCACCTCATCCACCTGGACGATGCAGGTCTTCCCACACTTTGCGGCGGCGGTATTGAAATTGCGATTGCAGCCACGGAAGATGAGGTTGCCACGCTTGTCGGCCTTCCACGCCCGCAGTAGGCCAAAGTCCGCCTTCAGCGCCGTCTCCAGCACGCACCACTTCCCATCAATCATGCGCGACTCCCGCGGAGAGCTCACCAATGCCACAGACCCACTTCCATCGGTGTCATAGCGTTGTGGCACACCTCCCTCCGCCACCATTGTGCCATAACCCGTTGTGGTGTAAAAGGCCGGCATTCCCGCCCCACCAGCCTTCATGCGATCGGCCAAGGAGCCCATCGGGCACAGCTCCACCTCCAGCTTTCCACTGTAAAAGGCGTCAGAAAAGACGCGGTTATCACCCATGTAGCACGTGACAACCTTGCGAAGTCGCTCGTCCTTGGCGAGGGGTCCCACCCCGAAGGTCTGCCCCGCCATGCTGGACATGTAAAGGGTGAGGTCCGTGCAGCGACGGCGGTGTACCTCCTCCAGGAGCTCAAAGGGGGCGCCCGTGTATCCAAAACCGCCCACGGCGAGGGTGGCACCCGACGTGAGGTCCCCAAGGGCCTCTTCGACCGTGGCGCAGATGGTTGGAATTGGCTTACAGCGTAGTAACGTTTTGCGAAGCATTAGTTATCCTACAGCTGAAGACTACGAATGAGATGAGCTAACGTCTTCACAAATTAGTAGTGGTGTAGAACAAGTGAAGTCCGGCAAACAACAAAAGAGGATGTCAGGACAAGAAGACGTGGCAGCCATTTACACGCAACGCAGCCAGCAGCCCAGGAACCTGGACCTTGAACAGCACAGCACATATTCTCACACGTTGTGGGTAGGTAGTCTCATCCATCACACACACTCATCTCCAAAAATAAGCAAAAGAACTCTGCCACGTATCGTCCGGCAGCGCAATCCTTCCTTCAAAGCAAATCTAGGAGGCGCATCTAGTTGCGACATCACGATCTAGAGTATCTATCTGAGCTTCAGCAGCCAGAGTGTATCCAGCATGCCATCCATCTTCATTATTTTTCATGATCTTCTCACGCAGCGTCCCTTACGATGGCTTGGGTGGTCCGACGGAGAGTGACACCGTCTGTCGTAGGATCTCGTCCTTATCCACCATCGTTGTGCTGGACCAACGTGAGGTGGGCTGGCCCTTGGACTCCAGGAAGGAGGCGTAGCCCTTGATCAGCGCCGCCTCCGCATGTACCGAAGGGTTGGCGTGGCTCGCACTCACAGAACGGCCGCTTCGCTCCGCCGATCGCGATGTCAGCCGACCGAGATCGCTCTCCAAACGGAATAATTTTCCGCGGAAGGTGGCCGGCACACGCACATGCGAGGTCTTCTTGCGGCAGATGCTGCAGAAATGCATGCCTCGGGTGAGGGCTCCCGTCTTGGACGATACGTAGGCTGGGTTGTAGGAGCGAATCTGGCCACAGACAGAGCAGAGGTACGAATCAGATGGCGCACTAGGATGTTGCACAACTTTTTGCAAGCACACACCGTGAGCAATCATGGCATGAATACCAACCACCTTCGTCTTCCACTTGGGGTCCCCCTGACGCATGGAGACGCTTCCATCTGATGATTCCTGCACTCCAGGCTCACCTACGGACAACTTCGGAACGAAGTGCAGAAGCTCATCCTTCCACAAGCCATCCAGTACAATCCATCGGTAGTTGTCCAGGCATCCAGCCACACTCCGCGAGAGGTAAACCGCCCCTTCACCACCATCATCCCCACCGACGTAGAAGCTCATCTCGAGCAATCCAGAATTAGGGTTCAGACGAACATCCGCATATGGTTGGGTCGAATCATCATCTCCATCGTCTTGGTACGTTTCAATAGGCGTGTTGCGCAGGGCCTCCGTCACATCGTCCTTTTCTTGTTCCTCCCCGACCGCCAGCCCCAACTCATCACGTAGAAAGTGCTCGAAGAACAGCACACGCTGCTTCTCACGTACGGCCTCCGTCACTCGCTCCGCAATGAAGCTAGAGCATGGAACAACGTACTTGCCAGAGAAGATGCGAATCAGCTCCTCCTGATTTCCGCCATGCGTCCAGACGTAGGGAAAGTAGGAGAAACCCTGCTCATAAAAGTGCTTCAGCTGCCACAGACACCAACGGCTGTACTCCTGCTGTTGGCGGTACTCACGCAAGGAGCTACTCTCTGACAGCATGTGCTGAAGATGCTTCTCACGTTGGGTGTAGATCATTGCGCGTCGTCGGCCCTTGGCGGGTGCGGATGCGTGCACCTCTCCACCAGATGGCCGAACGGTCAGGATGAGCCGATCGGCGCAACGTTGGAAGTAGCCCCGACCATGCGCGCACAGCTTACCCCACGGCCGTGCCATGCGCAACGGATCGCGCAAGAATCCACCAAAACAGGCAATAATCTTCTCCGGCACCTCACAGCGGATGCCGGCGGCTTCTGCCCAATGCAGCAAACGCCGTCCCGCAACGGTGCGGCGAACCTCGTTGGATGGAAACAAACGCTCCACCACAGCAGGAACGGCAGGACTGCGGCGATGCTTCTTTCTACTACTGGATGGGTAGGAAGACCGCATACCACGTTGGTTAGATGGCACATCCTCTTCTGGGCCACGAGCATGGGATTTATCCTCCGCACGCGGCTCCGAGGCCGTCGCTTGGAAAAAGCGGTTGGGTGGGAGCTCCACCTCTGAGGTATCCATGGACTCCGCAACATCTTCCTCCACCTCTTTCGTGGCAGGTTTTGGTACCGCTGACGTCTGTGGACGTCCAGACCGCGCCGCTGCTCCGCTTGGCTTAGAGGGACGAATCACGTGGCGGTCACGTCGAGCTGATGCAGATGTAGATGGTCTAGCGCTGTACACCTGTGGCGTGCCATCGTGTTTCCACTGCGGAAGTCGGTCGGCGGGCGAACGAAAGTTGGGATGTTCGCGGTCGAAGCCAAACAAAAAATCGTGAAAGCCATCGAGGTCCCGCTGGGAGAGGGCGAACATTGTTTCGTGTGTGGGGATGTTGGGGCTACCACAACCACTCACTCACCAGGGGTGTCGAAGGAAGCAATGATGATGAACGTTCAACCTACGCGTACTACACGAGTGGATGTCCCAGAACTTCTACTCATAAATAAACACAAACGAAGAGGAAAATTTGGTCAAGCACATGATTGTCAGCCGGGGCATGCAACAGCAACACAAGACGGTAGTGCTACACTTCGCACCCACGCATGGACTATGAAAGCTCAGTCGAACTCTATTCACTCGAACCAAAATGGCGGAGCATCATCTCGGAGCTTCGCTCACGAATCTATACTCTTCTATGTAGGGACCACCCTGCATGGATGGACACTGAAGCAACAAACGGCTCAATCTGCGCCTGTGAGGCGGAAGAAGACCCGTCCGGGTGATGAAGAGGAAACTTGGCCACGAGGACGTACCTCTGCCCCAACAACACCTCCCTTCACAAAGCTGAGAAGTGCAGTAACAAGCCCACGAAGGGCTGGGGAGGCGGTGAAGGCCATCATGGATTCCATCTCCTGGCGAAGTGCCGCATTCTCACCGCCAGGGTGCTTCTGGAGGATCTGGCTCAGCTGCTCCACATCCTTCACCTTCACAAAGCCAGGAAGTCGTAGGCCCAACTCCCCAGCAACCGCACCGTGCAGCCCACCCACGTACTTCTTCAGCATAACGTAGTGTGGCGTCTCGACATCCAGGGCAAGATGATTGCCCACCAACGTCCGCTCGGGCAGTCGGTCAATGGAGGTGGTGATCTGTGCCAGTCCATCGGGGTCCACGAGAAGCCCAGAGTCCTGCAGTGCCACACCCCAGCTGGTGGAGCTCATGGAGGGAATCGTGAGCTTCTGCTGGAAGATGATTTGGCCTGCACCATCCAGCACACACAGCCCAACCTGATGAGTGCGGGAGGCATCCATACGTGTGGTAAAGTCGGAGCGGCCCGTGTCACCGCCCACCCCATCCACCTCGCAGACGATGCGATGCTGTGGGTGAGAAACCAAGTGCAGCTGAACGTGTTCTGCCACCTGTTGGAGTACAACGTCGAGATAGATCATTGTGTTCGAAGCAGGTGCTGGGGGAAGTGGCGGGGGTGGTGGAGCGGCAGCGTAGGACGGATTGGTGGAGTAGGGCAGGGCAGCATTCATGGGCGTGGGGGTCGCCGCGGCGGGCTGTGGGTAGGCTGGGGCGGAGCTGACGTGCTGCACAGATGGTGGTACAGCGGTGGTTGCTGCTGGAGAAAAGGATGGTTGGGTGGCGGCACCCATAACCGTCACCGTCGTTGTGGCCTTGGTGGTTCCCGTTTGTGGGTCTGTCGCGATGAGCTTCACAAAGTGTGGGTAGTCACCAGTGAGGGCGCCGGTGGCGGGGAATCGGCTGCGTTGTGGCACAGCAGCGGGCTGTTGGTTATCAACGCTGGCGGTGATTTGGTAGTGTGGTTGGTCCGTGTAGATGTTGTCGAGGAAGCCGTTGCAGCACGTGAAGAGGAAGTGCTCCCGCTCCGGGGGCACCATCGCCCGGCGGAGGCAGTTGACGAGGAGGGGGAAAAGGCGCTGGCCCGCCTCTGGCAGTGTTGCGAGAGGAACGTGGTCGAGCTCTTCCATCACCCGCTGTGGGTCCAGTCCATGTCGCTGCAGGCAATCAATGAGCCGTGCAGCGACTGCATCTCCCACTGCCGGGGTAGGGGCAGCTGGTGCGTCATGCAGCTGAACCACACAGGATGCCGCTGGCCGCCCCGTCTGTGGGTGAACGGCAGTCAGTGTGGCGTTGGCTCCGCTCGGAACGTCCACGCGTCCGTTGGGTGCGACGAGCATCGGTGGCTGAGTGCCAATCTGGGCAGAAATGTTGAATCCCGGGCAGGTGATGCCCTCAATTCCATGTTTCATGGTCGCAAAAACAATGGATGGAGGGGTCCTTGAGAGCTGATCCAGCACAAAGCGGACGACCGTGGAGGCATTCGGGTTTGGCGGGCTTATATGCTGCACCAGTGCCTTGGCATCGTCAAGATTGGGCATTCGAAGGGCCTGGCATAGTTGCGTGAGCCACTGCTCATCTGCAGGAGTGGCCGGAAATCCGCCGGACGTGATGAACGGGTTGGATGACACAGGAGCAGCCGGTGGGCGTGCGCTGACCTGGACATCCACGGTGCTGCGGCCGCCATCGGGGTTCGGTTGCTCTACACGCAGGTGCTGCGCTGCGTCAGAGGCGAGACGCGTCCCAGCGGTTCCATTGGCCGCCGCCATGGATCCATCCACGAAGATGGAGCTTCCCTCACCGCTGAACACCGTCATCCCGGCGGCGTCCTCTTGGAAGCGCAGTGCCACGGGCGGTGGCTGGTTGGAAGGAACGCGGGTTGTCTGTCGCAACACCACGCGACCATGCGGGTCCGTGAGGGTCACTTGGATGCGCTCCTCAGCGTGTGAGGCCGCCATGGGTAGGCTTGCACGATCGAGACCAGCAACCACATTGGTGCTTGACGCAAGGCGGATTTGGAAGCCCGGGCACGTCGCGACGAAGGCCGGCCGCCCGTCCATCACTGACATCCCCGTCTCGAGATCCGGGGTTGGTACGTCCGCCAGGGGAGTGGCTGCGGGAACGGCGTCAGTGGTCATGGTCATGGCGGGTGGCATCGCGACGGCGGAGGGGATGGCAGTGGATGCTGGTGCAACGGCAGCAGCAGGCGGTGCCGCACGCTCGGCTGTGATGGCGGGAAGCTGCAGCCGGAGCGTGCCGCTGTTGGCAGGGATGGCCACCACTTCATAGGGCACGAGGGGAATCAACTGACCCGTGGAGGAACACTGAAGAAAGGCGGTCTCACTCAACCCAGGAACGGTCTCGAGGAGCAGTGGCTGCATCACAGCACTTGGTGATGGGGTCAGGCGGGTGTCTGGCCCCATGGAGAGCGAGGGCTCACGGAGGAGAGATGTGGTCGGGTGCAGGAAGGTGGAGGGGGCAACCACAGGGTTGGGAAGGTTCAGCATCAGCTGGCACTGCCTGGCATGGATGGGAATCATGTACCAGCCGGCAACAGGTTCTATACGCCGCCCATCTACGAGGATATGCAGCACATCCTCTGGGCAGTTGGCAGGGGCACGCAGGCGCATCATGCTCTGACCTTCACACCCATTGAGAATGAACTTGCAGTAGTGCCGTGACCCGTTGTTGCCCTGGACCATGGCGGTGAGGTGGTAGTCATGGCCATCCCCGGGAACCTCCAGTGGCGGGCAGTCACCCCCGGTGAGACCAACCGGCCGTGCCAAACCTCCGTCAATGGCCAGCTCACACTTCATGTCTGCACCCTTGACGGTGCGGAGTTGCTCAATGACCAAGTTGGCACCAGAGATGCGGCAGGCCAGGGATGTGGGCATGCGATTCACCACCCCACTGTGGCCGTGATTGATGCGTTCATCAAGTTTGTACTCCCCGCGAAATGGGTAGGAGCAGTCATTCATGTTGCTCCCAACAGGAAGAAGCTTTCTATGAGACATGGTCTTGGGCTGTTTGGACAATCAGCAACCAACCTGCAACACACAATAAGAAGGAGAAGTGAGATATTAAGTGAACTGCATCAACAACACGTGTCATGGCACACATCTCATACACGCACATCCTTGGAATAGATGGCGTCGCGGTACACGATCAACCTTATTCGTCGTACGTTATATTAAGCTCCAAAATGAGCTAATCACGAAGACCACGAGCAACACGAATCTCCGCCACACGGTCCTTGATGAGCTCGACCGTGTCAGCCATTTGCTCCAGCGTATCATTATCTCGCACAAGAATGACGTTCTCATCGTAGGCCTCGCGGGCCTCGGTTTCACACACGCACTGGATCTCAGCCTCCATGTTCTCCGAGCGCTTCTCTGTGCTGTACTGACGCTTGGTCAGACGCTCAAACAAGACCTCCGTTGATGCGTGCAGCACCACCACAAGATGAAACCAGCGCTTCGGGAACAACTCACTGGAGTGGTAGTCCACGACGTGGTTGCCGCCATTCACCATGATGGGCTCGAGGTAGTCCAGCAGACGGTCCTCATCGTCCTCTTCAATGATGTGGGTGTCCAGCTCATTGTCAAAGGCGGTGAAGAAGTTATTCTCCTTCACCACTTTGCCCACCTCCACATGTTCGTAGCGCTGAAGAGGGGTGGAGAGCTCCTCCATGAGAATCGCTGCCATGGACGTCTTGCCCGTACCGGGGGTGCCGGTGATCAAGATGTTTACCCCAACAGGTTGGCTCATGATGCTAATATTCCTTTCCAATGTGTCAAGAAGATTCAAAGCACAAGCACACAGCATCACATAACAGACACCACATTCAGCCATCATCAAGACAACAATGCAAGCATAATGAAGGCGTAGGTGAAGAGGAACAAAGACGCCCAACTCCGTCATCATCATCATCATTAAGGGCGTTTCCAAATGGCCTGCAGCGCAGATCGTTCACGCTCCGCCTGATTCTGCTTGAACTTGGCAAACTCCGCATCGAAATCCGCATCCCGCGGGCTCTCCTCCGCAATGGGCGCCCCGCGGTGCTTCTCCCACATCTCCATGGACAGCGTCTTCAGCTTGTTCTGCTTCTTTTGTGCCAAACGATGAGACAGGCTCTCGCAATGCTCACGGAAGACCTTCTTGGGAACGCGAATGTGGCACAGAGCACACCAGCGCATGTCTGGGGGCAGAAGCTCCGCCGCGAGCTGCGAGGGTCGTAGCTGACGGCCAATGTAGCCCTTCACATTCATGGCGGGTATTGCTGCTGTATTGCTGTGGAATATGTACTTCTTCTTCTACCAACACAAGGAAATAAAGGAAGAAGTACATTCATATCTGCACATACATGTGAGTGTGGTTGTAGAAGGCTACACAGAGGGGGTTTAGCCATCAAAAGCAACGAGAAAGCTCCCAGTCCCAGATGTGCATCACTCCTCATCCTCATCCCCTTCCTCTTCATCTGAAGCGCTTGAAGAGAGGGTCATGAAGTCAGGCAGCGCTTGCTGCGTCACGAGCATCATGGGTGAGGCGCCATCCATATCCTCGTCCATGGTCGGTCCTGGCGTCAAAATGGGCTCAACCACGCGTGTGGTGGTGGCGTGAAGACCATCGGGGCTCATCTCGAAGCGCGACGGGTCCCATATAGGGGAAGAGTTGTCTGGTGAGCATGTGTAGATGATCGGGGCTGCTGCACACGCCTCCATCGGTGTGGCATCGTGCATCGATGGACGCACAGCTGAGTGTGATCCGCCGTCGCTCGTCATCTCTGCTGCAGAAATCCTCCACCCCAGTGGAGAGGAATCCATTGTGCCGTGGGATGGGCGAATGGCAGTACCTACCTCACTAGACGTGATGGGTTCAAAGGTTGATGGCTGATTCTGGCAATTGCCTTGTGTAGGCGTGTCAGTCACAACGGGTGTGTGAGATATGTCAAGCATAGAGCCCTCCACATGGGGTGTGGCTGCAATGGCTTCCTCCGACAATGGCTGGGCCTCATCCAGCGGACTGAGCGCCGCCATGACAGTGGCCTCATCCTCAAGGCGTGGACGTTTGGCCGGTGAGGTGCGCGGGCCACAAGATGCCTCCACATCATCACCATCATCACTATCATCTTCATCCTCACACCGGCACTCCTCATCATCATGAGACTCCTTAGATTCACATGATGCACTTTCATCGTCAAAGGAATCGGACTCACCTGTGCTGCTGAATGAATCCAGCGCATCTGCGGCCACAGTCATGGAGAAGCCTGTCGCAGCGCTTGACGGTAAATCACTCATCGAAATCCGCGTTCCGCCACCCCGTTGATGGCTTTGTGTGTCCATGGATAAAGTGCTGTTGTTGCTGCAATCCATGTGCTCCACACCCCATCGTGGCCTCCGTGAGGATGGGCTATTCCGCATGCCACTCCACGAAAACTCCGACGTTGTGTGCGTCTCTTCTGTACGTTCAGGAGAATCGTGTGGCTCCTCCGCCTGATCAACTTGAAGTTGTGGGTGCACACACGCCACAGCTTCTGCTTCTTCACAGGGAAGCAAGCAGTACTGCCGGGAGCTGTCCAACAACCTGTTCACGCGCAATCCACGCTGCTGCTGAAGTCGGTCCCAGACAAGGTCCTTCAACGTACTTCCGCGGGTGGTGGCAAGACGAAAGCTACGTGGTGCATGGGATGATCCACAATGGACTCGTACCTGCAAGCATGGTTGATCGCTGATGGGATTGGTCCTGCTCAATGAGGAAGAGGTGTTTGCCTTGGTGTTTCCATTTATGGAGGATGAGGGTTCATGATGGTGCGCTTCTGCCAACACAAAAAAGCATCGAACGCGAAGAGTTGGTGCGGTAGCCTGGTCAGATCCACTCACGCAGTCATCCACGATGCGGCGCGAGAAATCTTCACGTTGAATGTCCACCACATCCACCTCCTCAACGTCATTCTCATCATCATCATCATCATCATCTCCGACTCCCAAGCAGCGCTGGAGGCAGCACACATACACTTTTACCTTGGGGCTGCTACCCAGAGGTACAGCGGACTTCTGGCGGCAGTCTTCGCAGATGTGTGGTCCATCGCTGGAACCAATCTCCACTTCCTTGGAGGAGGGTTGTGCATCCACCACGTCTTCGGACGGAGGATGACCCTCAGGATTAGGTTGATTGCCTTCTTGAAGAAGCTCAAGCTGTTGTGCCGTTTGAGCATGAATGATGGCGTATCGATTGAGGCGCTCCTCCATGGCACAGATGGAATCGCCATATGTCCAACCTGATGGGGCAGGAATCATGAAGGAGCCACGGTGATGGCAAGCGGAGAGGTCAAGCACATCAGGCTGAGCCGCTTGCCGAAGTAGGGAGGGGGCGTACATGGACGACGTGGCTCCGTCATTGGGAGCTGCCTTCTCCGCAGCACCCTTGTACTGGTAAAGAGAGATACACAACTGCAGCCATGGTGGTTGGTCAAGTGAACTGTGAGATGGATCGGAAGACTCCATGAGCTGGCAATCTCCGTCACAAACAATCAAAGTGGTGCCGTGGTAGGTCTTGAGTCTATCATGGTGGCCCTGGCACACAGGAGCACAGGTAGAGAGAGGGGGGTCCTAGAAAGAGCAAGAGAAGGAACGGATTGACTCAGCAAATGCACCAACAATATTTGATGAAGAACAACCAGCCACAACACCAACTTCAGTCTTCTTGGGAAGGGGGGGGCCTTCTCTTTCAAGGTGAGCCTCATCGTTCCATGGCCAAGGCCAGGAATTCAGCTGGGGCAACGTGCCACAGCAGCTGTGCATATACAAGAGCTGGGCTATCGGACCAGTCATTGATGGAGCTCAGCACATCATCATCCGTGGCAAATGGAGCAGGTGTGAAGAACTTGGCGGCGGTGTGGTGGTGAAGCAGCAAATCACGATGCTCGAAGAAGGCAGGATTGTCTTCCATGGTTGCCATTGGTACCACCTTGCGCTTTGCTCGACGCAGACGTCTGTTGAAGATGGGCGGAGGGTCATCTCCTTCCGTGGCAAGAAGAGCCGCAATATTCACACCCGCGGCGTTGAGAACAGGCTTGGTTGCACTGTTGGGGGATTGCGGAAGTGGGGAGGTGGCGGACTCTGTCGGTGAGCCCACCAAGGACGATGGCGCATGAGATGAGAAGGACGGCTCCATCGCTGAGTCAGACGCTGTCTCTGGAACCTCCGATACTTGAACCTCGGCAGAGGTGGAGAGGGCCACATCCTCCGTCGTGGCTGCCGTACACTCCTCCTCAGCTTCATCCTTCTTCTCTACTCTATCCTGTGGTGGTATCTCTTCATGTGCCACCGATGGCGCATGCACAGGTTCCGTCGTGATGTCAGCCGCCTCCACATCTTCAGTTGCTGGGAGGGTCTCAGCCGTAGCCTCGATGGTACATCGGCGGCTCCTCGCAGACCGGCCGATGCTGTCGAAGCACACAGGACGGTGGCGGCGACGGCTGACCGGTTTCGCCACTTCTTCAAGTTCCTCGGGTGCGGCCTCCACCACATTCATCAACGCTTGTGGAGGCACCTCCGGCTCCACAACTTCTGGTGGGGTTAGAGGTGGTGGATGAGCCTCCATCTCTGGCTCATTTGTTGGAGCATCCATAGAAACAGCAGCCACAGTGGCAGCCTCTGACAGCTCCTCCATCACCGCATGCATCAGTGAAGAAGAGGCGTGTTCGGCAATCTCTGCATCCTCGTGGTTGCACTCAGACAATGGTACCTGGGCTGGAACACGCAATGGCTCCTCAACCAAGATGGTGGGTAATGGATCATGCGTGGCATCCACAATGCCGTTTCGGTGTTGCGGTGCGGACACCTCACAAAAGCCTGTGACAGAGGTTGAAGGAGCTTCCACGAAGTCTTCATGTACCCGTGGTAGAGGGGATGCCGAGGCAGCATCTGGTGCTACACTTGGCTCGTTTGAAGGGCTCACAGAAGGGATGGGCACCTCCACACGTGTTGTTTGTGATTGCTCTGCCACCTGATCAAGATGCGCATCCACCACTGGTGTTTCAATGGGTCCATCACAGACTAAATCAGGAAGTACTACCCTCTCCTCCACCGTTGATGGTGCGTCACTATCCGCTGGTGCATCCATCGGAGAAGGATCTATACTACACGTCCTACATGCACAGAATGAAAGAGAGAATGTGGAAGAAGAGGCATCCCTGACATCAGCACACTGCGGTTCAAAAAGTGAGTGCAATGACGTACCCACGACCCATCCAAAAGCTATCAAGTTGGAGCTGGTATTAGCACAAGAAACCTCTCGATTCGACTCCATTATGAGCACATGGGCCCTACTCACGCCGTGTCTGGAAGCGGTGGAAGTCCTTCGTTGAGATGAGGCGGCCATGAATATCTTCAAACTCCTCACGATCATGATCCTCGCGCAGACGACGACGGAAGTGAGAAGCCGCATCACTCTGTTTGCTAGCGAGCCGCTCACGCATCCGCTTGACCATGAGTGGGGCGGTGATGCCCTCGTACTCCTTCAGATCCTGCGTCACGCCCAGACGGCGAAGTCCCTCAGTGTGCCGCTCATCCCCAAAGTGTTCTCTGAAGACCTTGGGACCCTTGTACACAGTACCACCACAAACATCACAGGTGTAGGACTTGGTGAGCTGCTGCAGCTCCACAAGCCACTTGGGAATGGGCAGGCCATCCTCGCCAATGAGCTCCTGCTCCTCCTCCACCGGCTGGTCCTTGGGCCCACCCTGCGCAGTCTCTACTCCGCGTTGCATCTGCAGTTGATAGTCCGCCGCCTGTGCCACGGTACCTTCCATGGTGGAGGCGGCGTTGCGCTGCACCTCTGCCATGGAGGCCAGAAACTCCTTTTGTGCCTGATTCTGCTCAAGCTCGAGCTCCTCCGCGGTTTTGCTCAAATCACGGAGAAGACCCTTGTCCGTGCGCTCCACCGCGGTGAAGAGGAGCGAGCGCACCAAGGAGTTGACCTTCGCCTCAGCCAAGGCCACCTCACGGACCTCATCCAAGTGATGCGGCAGCTGCTGCTCCGTTGCCTTAAGCCCATCTACCCCAGACGGCGCCATGGCCAGAACCTTATCAATGTAGGTCAGCGGCCACAAGCAAAAGGCATCGCAGTACTTGCGAAGCTGTGGTGGAGCTACCATGGCACAGGACACCTTCCGCTTACTGCTGCCAGTGGCGGAGCTGCCTTCGTCCGCCACCGCCACGAGGTGTTCCTTCTGCTGCACAAGAAGGGGCCAAAACTCCTCAAAGTGTGTATCAATCTCAGCCATCAAGGTGCGGTCTTTGCTGCTCAGGGGTTCCACACGGTGGTAGAAGTCCAGGAGATAGCTCAACAGCTCCGTGATGAACGTTCGGTAGAGCTGAAATCCCAGCACCTTCCGATGGCCATCTAGTGAGTGAATCAGCTCCCCAATCTGCGGAATAAAGGTGAAGTACTCCAGCGCACTCTCCCAACGGTCTTGGCCATAGTGCAGTGCATCTGCATGAAGGGTGTGGCTGCTACCGTCATGCGATGCCTGCACGGCAGCGGCAAGAAGCGTTCCAGTGGTGATCATGAAGACAGAGTAGTTTTTGTAGTGTGAGCCCAAGTCCAGGCAGGTGCCGTACTTCTCAGCGAGTGAAAACAGCTTGTCCAGCATGGCAGGTTCAGGTTGGTGCAGCGTACTTCGCACCGGAGGAAGATCACGGTAGGACAAGTGGTACTCACGGATGTCAGCCACCCTTCCTTCGAACTCCTTCAGTGCGGCCGCAATCACGTCAGGTCCATCAGAGGCTGCCTCCTGTGCTTCCACAATGTCATCCTCATCGAGGTAGGCATCAAGCAGCTTCTCCGTATCAGCCACAATGTGTGTGGTTTGCTGAAGTAGGAAGTGATCAAGAAGGATGCGATGGCGTTCATTCTTAATCAGCTCACGGAACAGCTCCTGCTGCACCATACTATCTAAATGGGCCTCCACATCGGCCTCCAAGCCGCGGATCCGCTCGAGCACGCCTGACTGCATGATGATGTCAATGCACTAGAGACCCAAGTGTGGAAGTGTAGGATGGAAGCAGTTCCTCTCCAACAGTGTGTGTACGTGGAGTAGTGCTAATAATGAAAGCAAGGAAGAAGGGGGGAAAAGCGGCAGTTCTTGAAGTTGATGTAGGACAATGACGGAAGTAGTTGTGTTCATTGCTTTCTGCAGGCAGGCATTCCATCATTGAACTTGCATTGAGATGAGCATTCCCACGCAGGAAGACATACATGAGCCATATGACCTGCACACAACAAAAAGGTGGTCACGTGGCAGAAAACATAACATCACAATCGCCAGCAAAAGCAAAGTGGAGTAGCAACTGTGTGGCTGCAGCTCTAACTCCAACTTCTAACTCTCATTCCAAAAGTTTCTATAGATACGGAAAACAACAAGAAAAAAAGACGTACGCGCTCATCACATTCACAACAACAATGACGCCAAAAGTAAGAGGGTGATACGTAAGGTAAGAAGTGCTGAGCGGTTGGCCCGCGCTCAACACCACCATATCCATGCGTACGTTCCTCCCTACTCCGCTGAAGTCATTGCAGAGGCTATGTTGTGGGGAGTCTGTACATTGTGCAGCGCATGCTGCTCAATAATTTACATGTCACAAGTCAGCTCCTCGCACACGCAAAAAACAAGAATACTGCCCACTCGCGGTGCGGCAGCGTCAACGTCGTAGAGTCCATCACGGCTCTCAAAAGGAGCACTGATTGATCAACCAAAAAGACAAGACTTCCACATGTGTGCAGGGCGAGATGAATGCACACAACCCTCAAAATGAGAATCAAGCACGCGAATCCACTCAACGGCGACGTGAGAGTGACTTTCTGGGTCCACTAGACGCCGCTCCCTCAGGACGGCTACACTCCAAGTAGTAGGTCCACTCCAGCGGTGCGGTGCACGATGGCGGGGTACACGCAACCACAAGTTTTCCACGGGCCACATCAATCGAATCATCCATCTTGCACTGAACCGATACATTCACCGCCTTCTTCGCCGCGATAATCTCCGTCTTCTTGGTGACAATGAAGAGTGGGGAGTCTGTAACAGCCGTGATGGAGATGGGCTCCGTAAACACGTTCTTGAAGGGCAACGATGTAGTCTGGCCCGGGCGCATCATGAACGGGCCCTGGCGCTGTGGCTGACCACAGGTGGCCATGATGGGGAAGCTGTAGGTGCCGCCAGCAGGGGAGGTGAACTCAATCACCTCCTTGAGCGTGCCCATGCTTTGCGGCTCGTAAGAAAAGTCGCAGCTAAGCTCAAGACCCTTGGGACGTCCAGCGGCAGGTGCCTTGATGGATGAACCTTGGCCAATCTTGTTGAAGACGGCGTTCTTCGTCTGTGCACCTTCACCAATGCGGACGGTGTAGTCTGTGTTGCTGCGGGCAAAGTGGGTGAACTTGAGGGCAAAGGTGATGGTATGGCCCAGTGGGCACACCAACCGCGTCACCTTCTCAGGAACACCCTGGGTGGATGTCAGGCGAAGTACGTAGTTGGTGCTGCCCAGTTCTGGGCAGGTAACGGCTAGCTTCACCGGGGCAAAGTCCTTGTGGATGAGCGGGAAGAACTCCACCGGAATATTGACGGCACTCTTAGCAGGGATGGTGACGGTCGCGGCCACAGTGATGGCATCGGCGGGGCCCTCTAGCTTGCAGGTGGCGGTGACGGGCTTGTTCAAGGGATTCGATACGGGGATGTTGTACACCGCACTGGAACGCACGGCAGCCTGCATCTCCACGGTCTCCGCGCGTGGCTGACTAGCGGTCTGGAGGGAGAACTCATAGAACTGCACCATGTCCATCCGCTCAGCACAGTTGAAGCTAATGGTACCGTGGTAGACCCCTTCACGCATGCTGGTGATGACTAAGGTGTACTCCTTGTTGGAGTTGGGTGGCACCTCAATGCCACTGGGGCCCTTGACGCTGATGAGACCATCTTCTGGCTCTGGGGTCCAGGTGAGGTCGCGCGTGAAGCGGAGTGGAGCGGGGCTCCAGTTGTTTACGTTGAACCTCACCGTGTGAGGTGTGCGTGCCTCCACGGTGATCTCTTGCATCGGGCCAGACGGTCCAGGCGCCTCGGCTTGGCCTTCCAAGGTGTAGGTCATGCCAGTGCCATCCGGTCGCGGGATGAAGAGTGCGGCAACGTCAATGTCGTCCTCCTTGGTGGGCTTCATGGGGTGGTAGCTAATCACCAAATCTGCCTTGCTGCGCTGCTTGATGGTGATGGACTTGGCCACCGTCCACGAGGAGTGGTCGAGGATGGGTTCAATCACCCACGGTTGGTTGAAGGTATTCTCAATCGTCACCCGCTGCTCCACCGTCTCACGTGCGCGGCAATTGAAGATGAGAATGCCCTTCGCCGGGGGACGTGAGATGGCATTGGCATCCACCGTCACCGACATGGGCGGGGAGTTGTCAAAATCAACATTCACGGAACGCTGAATGTGGCTGTCCGCACTCTTTGGGGTGTAGTGCAGCTCGCAAATGAACTCCGTGTGGGAGCGGATGAAGCCGGTTGGGGGAGATACAATGAGCTCACCCGTACGAAGACCATTCCAGGTGAACTTCTGCGAGATGTCACCACTGTTCATGATGACAATACGACGTGTTGCGGAGCTGCCCACAACCACATCGGGGAACTTGAGCGTCGTCACATCCAAGTGGATCTCAGAGTCCTCGCACGCACCAGAAAGGAGGGCAAAGGGAAACTCCTTTCCGCACACGAGCATCTTCATCTCCCGCTGGAACTCACCCATGCGCTGCTGTGGCTTAAAGACAATGCCAATGGTGCGGATCTCCTTGGGCTTCAACAAGATGTTCTGCGCCGACACCGAGACACCCTTGCGCACCAGGTCCTCATCCAGGCACCCAACAAAGGACACAGGTGTGGGAATACGGCTGCGGCACTCCAGCTTCATCTCCACCTCTCGCTTGTCACCAATACGAGCAACACCCAGCTTGGCAAAGTGGTTCATCACCTCAACCCGCGGCACCACACCCTCACCCAGAATGGGGAGGTACATGGAATAGACGCCGTTGAGGACGAGCTTGAGCTTGTCCTCGTAGGTGCGCACCTCACGTGGGGTGAAGACCAGTTTGAGCTCTGACACGTCATTGGGACGAGCAACGAAGGAGGACTTGTCCAGCTCGCACCACTCATTTCCTTCCGAAAAGGTACAGTCAACCGTGATCAACTCCTTGTCGTTGTTCGTCAAGGTCAGCACTGTGGAGACCTCACCACCGCTGGTGTAGGAAGTGATGAAGCGCGGACCAAAGTCATAGCGGTCGAAGCTGAGGTTCAACTTCGGGATGTACGTCGTACCTTGGATACCCACGTGGTAGGTAACCTTCTTACCAATCTTGAACTGCATACGGAACTGGCGGAGAGACTCCTCCACACTGGGCTTGTAGGTGAAGGTGACCACTGCACGCTGCTTGGGTTGGACGGTGCCAACAACGTTGTCAATGGTGATAAAGCGCCGTTCGTGGAAGGTGACCATGTAGTCGTAGGGGTACTGGCCATTGTTGGAGAGAACAAAGTTGCGCACGACGCGGTCATCCACCTGGACACGACCCAAGTTGACGATGAGCGGCTGTCCCTTGGTGACGGGAATGGGCGGCTCCTCGTTGAGTGACTCGACCTGCAGCGCATCGTGGATGCAAATACCCTCACCCTTGACGTTGATGGTCAAGGGGGTGCTCGCCTTCTTCACCTGGCACACCAGCGGGACGTTGTACTCCATCTCATCCTGTGGCATGAAGGCGATGAGAATCGGAAGCTTCTCCTTGGGGCCTACGATACCAGAGAGCGGTCGGACTGCCATGAACGATGACGCACCCTGCAGCTCCGTCTTGTCAAAGGAGAAGGCAAATGGAACGTCGTCACGGTTCTCCAGGAGCAGCGTCTTCTCGTTGCGTGTGCCGACGTTGACGCTGCCAAAGTTAAGCTTGCTGTTGTCAAAGAAGACGTCTGGCTCAACCGCCCTACCCACGAGCAGGAATGGCACTGAAGCCTTTCCTTGAATGTAGAAGGTCCACTTGGACTCACGCGTACCGAGGGTGTCTGCGGAGAACTCAAAGGCCACCTCCAGTTGCTTGCCTGCGGAGATGGACCCTGATGGGGTGAGGCAACGGAAGGGGGAGAGGGCACCGACCGCGGAGATCTCGTTCCAGTCAAAGTGGTAGCTCGTGCTCGTTGGGTTGATGACCTTGAAGCGCATCGTGGTCTTGGTGTGGAGGCCGCGTGTGAGGAACTCAATGACGAGGGTCTCAGGGTCGAGCAAGCCAGCTTCGCCATCGGCGCGCTTCTCGAGGTAGCTGCTTTGCGGGATCTGAAAGTGGATGAGGGGGCACTCTCCACTGCCGCGGAGAGGCACCTCCAACTGTGGTCGTGTGCTGTGCGGGAAGGCACAGAGCAAGGCACGAGTGGATTCCTCTGCGGCATGTGGGGCAAAGATGACGGAGACATCCAAGAAGGTGTTGGTGGACACCACACCTTCCGCGGGTTCCACGGTGAAGTCCGTCTCGGCCTCGGCGTCATGATGAGTGACAAAGTGGGCGCGGCTCATGACAGAGAAGTTGAAGGGCAACGCAACCGTGCCGGTGTTGGTCAAACGGAGCTTGACGATGCGTCGTTGGAAGATCTTGGTGGTGGGGAATGAAATCACATCGAGCTGCTGTGGCTTGTCGTCGTTGTTCAACAGGCTCAAGTCATAAGTTGGCCGGTCGCACGTGTAACCCAGATTAAGTGCCTGTGAAAAGACTCCAGCGTCAAGCAGGCGGTAGGCAGGCTCCGCAACGGGCTCCATGATGCGTCTCAGGGTGCGTCGGTTGGGGTCAATTGGCTGTTGTGCTGCGTTCTCATCCTCAGCCACTGCCCAGCGCTGATTGGTCATGGCGCTATCCCACTCCCCACGCTCCACGAGGTCAATGGGTTCGGCATCCACCTGGCAGGGCACAATCCGCTGTGAGCCAATCTCGCTGCACGTGATGCGAGCGGTGATTTGCTTGGTGCAGCCGGCCAGAAGATGTCCGACTGAGGGCACCATCTCTGCCACGTCGATGGAGGGCGTCGTCCAGGCAAAACGTAGGTCGTAGGCAGTGTTGTTGCGGATGCTGAAGGTGTGCAACTTGGGCTCCTTGAGGTAGCAGTCACCCATATCAACCAGGTCGGAGCTGGCGGGATCGATGTTGTCGAAGGAGATGGATTGTGAGAAGCTGTGGACCTCCACGGTCAGCTCCTTGTTTTCAAAGGGGTTGTCCGCCAGGGCAACGTGCAGCTTGAGGATGCCCTTGCCCACGTCGGTTGGCATGAACTCAACCTCGAAGATCTCCTGCGAGCCCACGGGGATGGAGATGTCGCGGTTGAGCTTCTGCACCGCAACGCAAGAAGCAATGCCCTCGCTGTGGCTCTTGGTTAGGCGCACCTCAGCAGGCACAACGCCGGTGTTCTTGATGATGAAGTAGCGTGAGGAGTGCGACCCAATAAGGGTCAGCGGAAGCTGGATGTTGTCCATCTGCGGCTCCAAGACGGCGGCAGGGGCGTTGCGACGAGGGTCGCGTTGACGAGAACGAGTGCTGAGCTCGGCAAAATTGGGCTGCGCAACCTTGAAGAGCTTCGATGGCAGGACATACTCCACATTTGGAAGAGTACCCACACCAGCCATGCAGAACATGAGGACGTTGGTACGAGGATCTGTGCCATTCTCCACTGTGGCCACGAAGCGGGCCTCAAAGCGATGCAGTGACGAGGCAGTGAAGCCCACCGTAACGAAGCGGCTCTCGAAGGGCGGCAGCACCAGACGCAGCTGCGGTGCACCCGTCAGCTCCACACCAGCAAGATCGAAGCCCTCCGGTAGCGTGTTGTTGTTCTTGCTGCTGTTGGACGCAGCGTTCACCGATTGCAGCTGCACCACGACCGTGCATGGAAGGGGACTGCTGTTGGCAATACGGAAGCGCTCCTCCACGCGATGGCCGACGAGGGCTGTGCCAAAGGAGAAGGTTCCGTCCTCCTTGCCAAAGGCCTTGGCGCACTTGTCGAACTGGTCCAGCCGGAAGACGACCTGTTGCTCTTCAAAGATTGTCTCCACATCGGCGTTGGAGGTTAAATCGGCGCAGATGCCAGGCGTGGCGGGATGTGCCGCGAGCTCCAAGGGTACACCGTTGGCCTCAATCTCAGGCTCCGTCTGTTCCACGTAGATGCCCAGCGTTTCCTTCGGGTTGCTGGCCTCATCCGGCACCGTCACGACCGTCAGGCTCTGAACCTCACCCACAGGAATACAACCACGGGCAGGGGATACCGTGAAGCATCCAATGCGGTAGTCGGCGTCGTTCTTGGAGGCCTTGGTGTTCGCGCGCTTCGCCACCACAGCCTCTTCGGCATCGGCGGCCGCCTGCTGCTCACGGAAGGCCACACGGAGTGGCTCGCAGCCCTCCTTGAAGTTGAAGAAGCGGTAATTGACGGGGAAGCGGCCGGCGTTGCGGATCTCAAAGGTGGCCTGCTTGCGCTGATTGAAGAAGCAGGAACCGAAGTCGATGGTAGACGGCTTCATGGAGAAGCGTGTGTACCACGCCTCGCCACTGATGGGAATGGTCTGGAGAGGGTAGAGGAGCTCCTTCTTTTCGGGGTGGTAGAAGGCCACCTCCATCTGCCCAAGCTTCCGTGGGATTTCTCCCTCACGATCAAAGTGGGCGGTGACCTCAATCGTGGCGATGGCGACGTCCTTGTAGCCGAGCATACCACGGATGGTTCCCGTCTGTGGAGAGACGGTGATGGTTCCTTGGAGGCGCTTGGGTACGCGGAACATGTAGCCCACGTCGTAGGGGCTCTTGTTCATGACACGGATCGTCTCCTTCTTGGTCTCGCCAACATGCATGAGCTTGAAGTCAACCTCTCGCGTCCACTCCAGCACCACATCATGGCCCTCGGCCCTGATCAACAGCGGAAGCACTTCGTAGATGATGTTGGGTCGGTTCGGGTCGGTGATGATGACTTGCAGGGTGATGGCATGGAGGCAGGTGTTCTTCGTGTCAAAGACCACCGTCAGCGGGCAGATGCCGTTTTCAGGGATGATGCCCGTTGTGTCGTCGATGCGAATCTCGGGCGGCAGCTTCTCCAGCCCACCGAGCTTCCACTGAATGGGCATGCGGCTCACGTTGGCCAAGGTGACGGTACGCTCCGAGGTCAAGTTCAGCACGGAACGGCCAAAATCAATCTCACACTCCTTCTTGTCGTCAATCGTGACGGCGGGCCGGGAGCCCACGCAAGTGACCTGAACGACCCACGGTGATGGGTTGTCCTTGACGCAGGCGATGAGCTGATTCTGAATCTCGCCCACCGACTCCGGACTGGCGGTCAGCGTCACCTGCTGCGTGGCACCAACATCCAAGGTGAATTTGGTGGGGGAGACGGAGAAGGTCTTCTCCTTCTCATTCATGAACTGGACCGTCACCTCCGCCTCAGAGATACCCTTGTTGGTGAAGGAGAGGGTCTCGGTCGAGGATAGCACCTCCACAGGAGCCTCTGACCCACGCGCCAGCGGATCCTTGGGGGCGGTTCCGGCACTGGACACAACCGCGCGGTCACTCTTACGGCGCTGCTTAAGTGGGGCGGGGACGAGGAGTGGGCCGAAGTCGTAGAGCTTCTTAGCGGCGAAGAAGACGCGGGATGGGCAGCGGCCCGTGGTGAGACGGGGTCGAATGACGGGGAAGATCTCTTTTTCGGCACGTGACATGTCAGGCAGCGCGGCGTTTGCCTGAATCTTGAGGTCAATCTCCTGAAGGGTACCCACCACACCAAACTGGCAGAGTGAGATGTGCTCACCCACCTTGTCGCAGCAGAACTCCACCGCGATGTCCACGGACGACTTGGGGGGGAGAAGCCATCGTGTGCGTTCCTCGAAGCGGCGAAGAAGGGTGGTTGTCTTGGTCTTGGTGTTCTTCTTGGATACAACCACTTCACGCTCCACCTTGGAGAAGAAGCGCACGTAGTCAATGTTCTTGCGCTGGAGGAACTGGAGACGGCTTCGGTCAAAGAAGGACCACTGGCCGATACGATTGACGTTCATATCTCCAAAGCCTCCATATGCCGAAGGGCAGAGGCTAGCCTCGCTCGGAGACTTCACAACGAGGGTCAAGTCCTCGGACACTGGGTGTTGTTCTGAGAGCTCAGACTTCATGGTGACCAGGCGCAGGATACTGTCTGTCACCTGAATCTCTGGGGACTCAGCGTTGACGACGACGAGGTGCATCGGTGGCACCGCCGTTGGAATCTCCTCAGCTGCAGCTCGAGTGAGACTGTTCTGCAGCTCCTTGAAGGCCGACATGGGGGTCAGCTCATCCCACGCAGGGGCAGCGCGCTCTGGCTCACCACGTCGCGTTGGCTTGCGGGAGCCACGGGTACCCGATTCAAGGGCTTCCTTCGCCGCCATCATCTGCACCTGTAGCGACTCCTGCACAGAAAGCTGGGGGCCTTCCTTGAGCATTCCTCGGAAGTGGTCCATCCGCTTCGTCGTCGTGAGCAGCTCGCGACGGCACTCGTTGAAGTACTGCAGCTTGAAGTTGTAGTCCTCGCGAGCTTCAGGGGTGAGGGCCTCAAAGGCCTCCTCCGTCAAGGGCTCCAGGAATGCCTCCTGCACGCGCTCATGGCAGACGCGCTCGGCTGCCGAGGCGTAGCGAAGTCCAACGGTGGCCTCACTGACGGCGAGGGAGAGGATGTGGAGTGGGTACTCCATCGACTCGCACACCTCCTTCAGGAGGTCCAGCAGCATCTGCTTGTCGTTGGTGAGGCAGCATAGGAGATCATCCATGATGAAGCTTGCCTTGGGCTCAGCATGCAGAACATTCTGAAGATGCACGCGCAGAACCTTCTTCATGATGGAAGGAACGAAGCGGGCAAAGGGGAAGCTCGGCTCCGTCGGTGGTTGGTTGGCGCCCTTTGAACCTGGGCGTGGGCTGGAGCTGTTTGCCGCGGGCTGAAGCGCCTTGCTGTCGAAGGTGCGTGAGAAGCTCGGGGCGGCAGGTCCAATGGCAGCGTCGTTGTCGCGGAAAGACATGGAGAAGAGGGTTGACTGCAGCGTGGCGTTGGCAAAGTCGGCCAGACGCCCACTGGGGCGGATGACGGTCTTCTCGGGAGATGGGATGTTGATGGGCTGCGATGCGAAGTAGGTGAGAATGTTCCGAATGACCTCGCCATTTGCCGTGTCCCTCTCCGCCTCAGCGGCGATGAGCGCATTCCAGTCGACGCGGTGGTAGCCGAGGTTCTCTGCCACACGGGCAGCCTGTGTGGTCTTGCCAGACTGTGGGGGTCCTACCAGCAGGACGAAGGTGGGCTGCACATGAGCCTCTTCGGGCACCGCCTCCACGATCTCAATATGCTCGTTGTCGGGGATGCTGTTCATGTTGGAGTCCGCCACGCTGCTGGCACCAATGTTGGTGTGGCGCGACTTCTTCCCATGGATGGAGCTCCCGCCAATGCTGATTGCGTCGTCTTCACTGAGCTTGTACGTCAAGCATGAGGCCTTGCTCGCGAGGTTGGTGTAGATGGAGTCGAGGAGCTCCTCAGGCAAGGACTCCCCACCGCTGCGTAGGGGGAAGATCAGGCGTCCATCAGCAGCGAGCTTCACGGCACGGTCCAGCATGTGGAGCTCCTGCAGATGGGTGACATCCAGATTGAGGCTGCACACCTCAACGGCATGGTCTTCGTAGTTGATGAGCTTGATGGTCTGATGGGCAACCTGGAAGGGACGAACAACTGGCATTTGAACAGGGCTTGGGGATAGCACAACATTGCAACGTGTGCCAACTCCCGTGAGCTTCACGTCCTGTGTCTTTGGGTTGCTCAGGAAGCGGAAGGTCAGCATCGCGCTGAGGGACGAAGCCACAAAAGGGGCGAAGAAAACCTCAATCGTGGCGCTCTCGTTGGGGGCCAGCATGCCCATTTCCCTGTTGGTCCAGAACTGTGGCCCATGGATCTCGCTGTCCTTGTCTGCGGCTGCCACCACCGCCATCTCCCCATTCTCCAACAGCGGCTGATTGTTCTTTGACTCCTTGCACGCCAGTCGCCACTCGCACGGGACGGCCTGCTCGTTGGTGAGGGTCAGGGGAACCACATTGAGGCGGCCCACGACCACCTCCCCAAAGGGCAGAACGGAATCGCTGATGCGCAGGGCCGGGGTAGCGACGTAGCAGCGGCACTCCACAACAATGACCGGACCTCCCTTGATGTCCAGGCAGAACTCCACGCGGTTTTCACCGGGATGAATCTTGTCAGTATCTACATTGCTTGCATCCAAGGTGACGTCAACCGTCATCTCGGCGAGGGAGTTGAGGCGCGGCAGCTTCATTGGCTCCACCACAACGGGGAGCTTGGCCAGCTCCTTGCTGTCAAGCATCAAGAACAGCGGCTCAGGGCAGGTATTCACGATGCGCAGCCTCGTTGTCCTGCTGTCGTTGCGCGTCATGTGGCCAAAGTCAACCATGTACCGTGCCAGCACATACTTCACACAACCACCAGCGGTTGTCGAGTTTCGTCGAAGAGAGCGACGTGGTGGGTACTGCCCCCAGACGGAGTTGCTGCGGCTCAGGGCCAACTGCTCCGCCTGGGTTTCGCGTGGAGGTAGGGTTCCCAGCTCAAGAATTGTGGAGCAGTACGCCAAACGCTCTGCTTCCAGGACCATGGGGTCGGCAATGCCTCTCGGAACCATCAAGGAGTTTGTCTTGGTCAAGTAGGGAATGCGCTTTTCTGGCTGGGTGCGCTGCAGCTCTATCGCAGCCCCCTCATAGTACTGGCTGGACACTCGGCTCACCGACACCGCATTGTCCATGCCAAGGAGGGCCACGGTGTTGAGCTGGCCACGGCCCGTTACTCGGATGATTTGGGGGTCAAAGTGGCCCACCTGCACCGTGAAGACTTCGTTGATCTCATCGGGTACACTAGGGCGGAAGGTAACCTGAAGCCGTAGCTTGTCCTGAATCATCCCCGTCATGGGACTCACCTTGATGGTGGTGGGGTTCTTGAGGGTGTGAAGGCTCACGTTGAAGTTGACGGCCACGTGGGACGGGTTCGACACGGTGATCGTCTTGGTGGAGTCCAGGTAGTACTGCAGCACACCGAAATCAAGACTGGTGTGGTCAAAGTGAATCTGAACCTCCCCGGCAGCTCCGTGAAGACGAAGTGGGTAGTGAGCACCTCCGTGGACCATGCAGGTCGCCGTGGTTTCGTGGGTTCCAGAGGTGCCGTAGAAGACGGCCTCCACCTGCTGACTGCCGCCAGCTGGGATGGTTCCCTTAAAAGGGATGAAGTCGAAACGCTTCACCAAGACACCCTCCGTATCCTCCACTTGGTTGTCTTCGGGGTTCTCCAACGACCACTCAAACGTGGCAGGAATCGTGTCCGACTCGTTGTAGAGGACCAACTCACGCCTCTCCTCCGTATCCTTCAGGATGGTGCCAAAGTTGATCTTCTCCCCAAGAGGCTCAATACGAATGCTGGGGAAGAGAAGCTTCGCCGACACCGTGACGAACTGAGTGCTGGAGTGGTTGGCGTAGCTCACAACGACCTTGCTCTTGCAGCTGTGGGAGAGGGAGTCACCGCGGTAGACGGGGTTGAAGCGCACACCAACAACCTGCGTGGCGCCACTGGGGAGGTCAAAGTTCACGTCACCTTCAATGGAAAAGGGGGACTTGTTGTCCCGCATGTGCAAACGCACAATCAGCGGCATGCTGGTTATGTTCTTCATGGTGAAGGACTTGACAATGGTGGCGGCGTCAGAGGTCTCGTCGATGCGATCTGGGAACTGGACGTAGTCGAACTGAATGGCCTTGGTGCTATAGGAGATGAGTGGAGCCACAAAGTTACCAGTGATCTTGGCGCGCATGATCTCCTTGAAGGTTCCAGACTGCTTCATGTAGAACTCGTCGGAGAACTGGCCTACATCACTGGCATAGCCGAGCATGGTGAAGGTCGCGCTGCCACGTGCGGGAATCACAGTGCGCTCGGGCTTCATGCGAAAGACGATGGGAGGCGCACCATCCTTGATCTTAGTTCCGCGAATATTGTGCCATTGAACCTCCTGGTCCTTGCGGCCCTTGTTGAATATGACCACCTCTTGAGTGATGTTCGTATCGGTGAAGATATCACCAAAGTGGTAGTCGGAGAGGTCAACCTCGGGAACGAGGGCGAAGCCCTTGCCAATGGCCTTCACGGGAATCGGCGCGAAGGCTCCTTCGGAGTACTGAACATTAAGCTCGATGGAGTCCAAGAAGGTCATGGCTTCATCTAGGCATGCGGTGACCTTCAAGGGGAGGCTAGAAAAGGGCTCAATGCGGGCCGTCAGGGGTTCTACCGTGAAGACGACTGCCTGAACCTCCTTGGTGAGGCGGATTGTGCAGTTGGCTGGGATAGGGCTCGTGTTGGACACGGTGACAATCTTCTCCACCTTCTCGAGCACATCTATTGTACCAAAGTTGGCTGAGGAAGGCTGGAGCTCCAGAATTGGTCCACAGGCAGTGGCAGTGAGCAGCACGATTTCCGGAGATTCATCCTCCACTCCAATGGTTCGAATACTGAGTGAGAAGGAGATGTTGCCCGTACTCAACGCACGCAGGGTGATGGGGACCTGCACCTTGTGATGCGGATCAATAACCTCGATACTGGTTTCGCGATTAGGCTGGCCAATCGTCACGGCAGCCATTTCATGAATACCACCACCGCCGAGCATCGTCACCTCAAACTTGCCAGACATGGCGGTGTCGTTGGACACCTCGAGATTCATGACGTAGTCGTAGCCCACAAAGCAGCGGCCGTAGTGAAGTCGGTCCGTCGTCACGCGGAGGGGGGGAACAAGGCACAAGGCCTTGATGGGGAGTGAGTCCACGGATTCGCCAACGTCCTCCACATCAACCAGAAGTGCGGTATCGTACTCTCCCAATGTGTTGGAGATGAACTCGATCTTGATGGTTTGGGCAGTCATGGGGTCAATCACACTGTTTGGGGGAATGATGTTGAAGTGTGAGATGAATGGACTGTTCTCCGGGAGGTGGAGGTGAAAGTTCATGGGCACCTGACTTGTATTGGTGATCTGAAACGTTCGGCTATGCCAGAAGTTGTAGCTGACGTTACCAAAGTCCAACTCATCAATGTCGAACTGGAAGGTAGGGCCAATAATGCGTCCCTTGAACTGCAGTGACAGCTCTTCCAAAGTTCCATGAATATGGATGTTGAAGGTCTCACAAATCACGCCAATGAGGTCAGATTGGAGGGTGATGCGCAGCATCTTGGCTTCTCCAGGTTGCAGTACGCCGTTGGAGGGTGAGAAGCTGAACTTCTGGCCGAGGATACTTCCCAATGGAATCACAGCGTATCGTGCCTCAACACATCCAACGTTCTCGATCTCCACCTCGTATTCATGGATCGCATTCATGTACACATCACCAATGTGGAGCTTCGTGTACTCCAGCTTGCACTGAGGGCCCATGCCGGCTCCTTTCACCTGAAGAGGAATACGGTCGTATCGGCCCGTGATGTCCAAGTAAGCCATCGATGTCGAAGGAACCGCCAGTTGGGGGCTGAAGGTGACGGTGAACTCCTTCACGCCACGACCATAAATGACTCCAGAGGTGGGCTCGATGCTGAACACCTCATCGTCAAACACGCGCTTCACGTGAGAAACCGCTTCTAAGCGGTCCATCTGCTTACGTTCATCGACGGTGATCTGGGGGCGAATGCCTGCCGTATCCATGGCGGAGGCCATGCTGATCATCTCCTTGGCTCGGATCTTCTCCTCTGTGGCGGTCGCATCGCTCTTCCACGTGAACTGCACCGTGTGGTCACTCTGGTTTACCACACGCACAACTGCCTGACGTTCTGTCGTGACGAAGGTTCCTGGGAAGTCAACCGTCATCTGCTCCAGCTCAATGTTTGCCTCCACCGCGCACCCCGAGCAGCTAACTTCCTGGATCACATCGCATTCTGGGCCAACAAAAAAGCGAAGTGATTCCACGTAGCGCCGTAGCTCGTGGGGGGAGAAGAGTACCTCCACAGGGGTGACCCCACCTTGAGGAGGCACGGTGCCAAAGGAGGGTGAGCAGGTGAAGGGTGATCCATCGGCCACCCCCACCTTCCACACGCATGAGGACTCTCCGTTGTTGCGAAGAAACAACAACGACCGGCTGGTGCCCTTGACGGGAGCATCCTCTGTCGTGAACTCTGTTGGAATATCAAGCTTGCCACGGCTTCCAAAGGCACGAACAGGGATGGAAAACTGCTCCTCATCCGTGAGGACAGTCAAATGACAAAAGTAGTCCTTGTTCTCCTCCGGCTTGAACTGTACCTTGTACTGCACCGTGAGGCCAGAGGCCACTTTCAGAGTGCTGGTCGTTCCTTTGGGGGCGGACAGGGAGAACATGTGTGAATCTGGTCGAGCCACACGCAAGAACTGATTGGACCGAGTACGATTCTTAAAGGTGATGGTTGTTTCGTAGGTTGTGTTGGGCTTGAAGGAGTTGAAGACAATTTCCTGCGGCGTCACCTCAAAAATCATATCGGCTGGAAGCCCTTGACTACTTTGTGTACCACCCACGCGCTGCGATTTTGCACCGTTTTGAGCAGGACTAGAGGCAGCCGCCATGGGAGCAACTGCAGTCGCCGATGGCTTTGGTCGAATACATGGGTCACTACTTCGGCGCATCCGCAAAGGCTCAACCACGATGTATATATCGTGGGTAAACTACGTATAGTGGATAATCAGGTAGGTGTATCGTAGTAGAATGTACTTGCTATTGAGCTTGTGAAACGCCACGTTTAACACAAGTTCTCGTTGGACACCTACCAGCTTCTAGATACCACAGTCGTAGTGGAATGGATGACTTCAGCACCTTGGCGAAATCTATCCAAACGCAAACAAAAAAAACAATAAAGAACTTCCGACAACGAGCAATTCAAGAGAAAGGGAGGGTGGGAATGTGCATTTGGTAGGTTTCAGAGCATGCAGTGCAACAGTACACTACTTCGCCAGAGTGCGGCTTTTTGCACTGGGGAGCAAACTTTGAGTTGATCAGGGTGGCATATCAAACTTCTTCAGAAGTAGATGAGCAGTGGATAGCTCGTACTGGCCACAGTGTCATCTACAACAACAGGAGAACACACGCGACAGCAGAATATCCGCATGTGCGTCTGTTTAGGTTACATCGTTGCACGAGACATCAAAACCCAATGAACTCATTGGTACTTCTCTATCATACTGCCGTACCTCCAAGGGTCTACCACTCACTCAATGAGCTCATGACTCACTAGTGAGATGAAAAAGATGAACTGACTTTTCCTTGCACAGAGAAATACCACGCGAGATGTGGGTGTATCAGAGGATGATGAGCGTGGCGCATCTATCGCCTTCCAGAAACTACTCCTTCTCCTCCGCGTTCAACGAAGGAATGGTCTTGTGTTTCACTAAGAAGAGGACGGCGTTGTCCTCCACTCCTATAGCACGCAAAGTGACTGAGTCATCTGCAAAGAACTGACCATTAAAGCTGATCACGAACAGATTCATGTTTACCTCGGAAAGTGGCTCATGGGCCTGCTTGAGTGCGCGCTTTGTATCACGAAGATTGGTGCTCAAGTCCAAGCTGAGCGGGAAGCTCCCCTCGCTGCACTGCAGGGAAATCTTCACCGCACGAGCCACTGGAGTCGCAACAGGTCGCTTCGGCGCAATGCTGGACATACTTCGATGATGGTATGCTTGGGTGGTGATGCTGCAAGAAAATAACACAAAGGAATAACTTTCTTTACAACGATACAGAAAGAGACACCGCACGTGGTGATTGGCTACCCAAGGCGGCAAAGAAGACGAAAAAAAAAACGTGAACAGGTGAAGACATTTCATTTGGTTGGACATAAAAAGAGTAAGGAAAGGTGTGTGTGTGTGTGTGTGTGTGTGTGTGTAGTACAACAGCAATGTTTGTCGCTGGTTTACTCGATACCCGTATAAAGGGGGGTTATCTCATGTCGCTGTGTGTTAAGCCGTTTTGGCCCTCACTCCTACCTACAGCAGCGGGATGCTCACGGAGTTCAAAGCATCCACAGCCCAGGATGGGTAGTTGCCCTTGGGGTAGTACGACCGGAAGAAGGCCTGCACATACTCGGTGAAGCGGCCCTCCTCAATGGCTGTGCGTGCTCCTCGGGTTAACTGAATCAGATAGGCAATGTTATGATAGGAGAGAAGTGTAGCGCCAAGAGAATCCTTCGAAGCAATGCGGTGAAGATAGGCACGGCTGTGTTCCCTGCAGGTTCGGCAGGAACAGTTGGGGTCTAGTGGTCCAAAATCCTTGGCAAAGACACCCTTCGACAGCTGAAGCTTCCCAACAGAAGTTAGTGCAGAGCCAAACCGGGCAGTTCGGCAGGCAAAGACACAGTCAAACATGTCCACCCCCAAGGCAATGCAGACAAGAATATCTTCCGGGTAGCCTACACCCATGCAATAGCGGGGCTTGTTGTTGGGTAAGCCTTCCGCGGTACACAGTCGAACAATTCGCCAGAAGTCATCCTTGGCTTCACCACCTGACAAGCCACCAATGGCGAAGCCCGGGCACGCCGTGCGCTTGACCATCTCCTTCAAGCAATAACGGCGTAGATCTGGGTTTAGGCCTCCCTGAATGATGCCGAAGATACGCTGCTTGTCAGGGTTCTGGTTTGCCGCCAAGCACCGGTCAAGCCAACGAATCGATCGGTGCATCGCCTCCTCCACACGAGGACCCGTTGTCAGGACGTGTACTACATCATCCAACTGCATGACGATATCCCCGCCAATGGCATTCTGAATGCGAATGGAATCCTCCGGGCGTAACAGCAGTGAGTAGGGCGTTGAGTTTTCATCGGCGCTACTCTTTTCTGTTGAGGCCACTGCTGCTTCACCATGTTCCTCACGAGGCCGCTTACCTTGGACCTCATCCACCTCTTGTGCTGACGTGGTTGTGGCGGCACCACCACCGTGGGTGGACTGAAATCGAACGCCCTCCTCGGTGATTTGAGCTAGCTTCAGAAGGCTCACCATTTGGAAGCCGCCGCTGTCGGTCAGGATGTTACGCTTCCATCCTTGGAAGAAGTGGATGCCGTCCATATTGTCCTTCACGGGGTCCACTGGTGGGGGGGCTTGCAGATTCTTACGACGGGTGATTTCTCGAAGAGTTTCCTCACCAGGCATCAATCCCAAGTGGTACGTGTTGCCGAGAATGATCTCCACATCCAACTCCTCCAGCTGATCCACCGTGACGCCCTTAAGTGCTGCTTGCGTAGCTACGGGCATGAAAATTGGAGTTCGAAGTGGTCCATGGGGCAGGTGAAACAAACCACTGCGAGCAGCAACGGGCTCCTTGCCTGAAGGACCACGGTTTACGTCGAATGTGAAGAGCGGCGTGGTCATGACTACAGGAGAGTACTTGGTTGGTGAAGAGAAAATTAGAAGGTGCATGCTCGTACTGGATCACCCCCAACAATCAGCATCGAATTAAGTGGGATGACAGCATATGCAACAACACGGTTCGACTTTGTACGTTCCTTCCGCAAAAAAGGATGTTCGGACTTTGAAAGCAGCAGGATGCAATGGATGAATGAGAGGGAGGTGGGTAAGTAGGTGGCGGAAACCACATGCGGCGTATCACTCTACTGCGGTGTGGTCGCGACGTCCAATGGTTGGTTCACTTGGTGTACGTCAGCTTCAATCTGGTCGCTCTCTCGGCACAGTATATCCCACTCTTCTGTGAGAGAAGAATGCAGGTCCATCAAGTCAGCCCAAATCTTCTCGAATGCCTCTTCACGGGCAGTGGTTTCATCAGAGGGAAACTTCTTGACGGCTTCGTTGAGTCTTTTGATTCGGTCACGACGAAGAATCTCCTGGCGAATGCGCTCAGATGGAAGCACCTTTGACTTCGACATCTCTGGTGCAGTAGCAGTGGAGGTAAAGTTGGCTGGGTTGACGGGATCTTTGCGGGTTGGCCTCACGACGCTGCTCATGGAGGGTACCCCTCTGGTGGTGGGAGCATGGATAAGGACTTCCACACTCGATAGTGCGAATGTGCTACCGGCATCACACATCTGTGTAGCATAGCGTGCCCCGCCTTCACACCAGTATACCCATCCATCTCCCGCAAGGCCAGTAACGGTGCCCACTTTTCCTTGGAAGGAAACCGAATCCCCAAAACGTATTCCACGTGGGAGCTTTCCCGGAGCGCACTCAAAGGTGTAGAGATCTTCATCAACTAACTTGAAGGTAACTCCATGGATAACAGTCGGCATTGGTGCGGGTCGCACAAAGCGCGTTTTTTTCGCCTTCCTCTTCTGACGAAGATCTGCATCATATTGGGCCCTTGTACTCTCATTAGACAGAGCACTGTAGGCCACCTGGAGCGCTTGGAAGGCTTCTGTGGAGCCACCTGCCTTGTCAGGGTGGTGCTGGAGAGCTAATCGATGAAACGAAGCTCGGATTTCAGCCGTGGTTGCCGATGGCTTCACTTCGAGGCGCTTGTAGTACATGGCGATGTGGGAGTAGCCTCCAAGACCACTAACTACTTCATTTCACGAAACCCAAACAAAAAGAACGAAAGCGATGCGGCAGCATGACATGGTCTCCCATCTTCACCATACATCACAATCATCTCCATCGCCAAACCCCAGGACTACCCATGACTGCAATTAGAGCAGTTGTAGCGCCGCACCCCTGATGCTACGCTTCGACTCTTCCTCTTGGCGATGAATCAGTGGCAGCCACAAACGCTGGCCTTCCACATCATCGGCTTCCCATCCGTCAAATGTGAGGAAGGCATGCTTCAGTGCATCTTCCACCGTAATGCGCTTCTCTGGGCACACACACAACATGCGTCTCAACAAGTGGGCCCCCTCTGTAGGTACAATGCCAGTTGGAAACTTGGCGTCAAACGTTCCCATCGGTTGGCACACCGTCTCATCCTCCTTACTGTCATTCAGTTCTTCCGGGAAATCTGAAAATTCTGTACCACACGAGCCAAGCAACTTTGTGATGGCCGCCAATAGAGCAATCTGACCGTGAGCAGAGTGAAACAGGTGACTACGACGGAGTAGCTCCGCGAAGATGACGCCAACCGACCACACATCCACCGCGGACCCACTCCCACGCCCTCCTACAAGGCATTCTGGTGCCTGATACAACAACGTCGTTCGTTGAGTGCCCGGAGTGTAGCACAGGGCACCAGTAGAGGAGGGATTCTGGTTCACGATAGAGGATTCCCGGTGTTCGCACGCCTCCAACGATTTAACCAAAAATCTCGCAGATCCAAAGTCCGACAGTCGCAGCTCGCCCTGCTTGGTCACTAAGATGTTGCTCAACTTCAAATCTCTGTGAAGCATACCACATTCGTTGTGAAGAAAATCCACCAAGCGTAGTACTCGACGGAGCAAAAAGCGAACCACGGGTATTGGAAAGGGCTGGCGTCCAGGAGTGGCAGCTGGTCGCTCCACCTCTTCCCTGCGTGAGAATGTGGAGCGAACATTTCGACGGCCATCCTTTGCTTGAATCGTCAGGGCACTTAAATCGGTGTGGCACCGCTCCAGGACAAGACACAACTCACGATGCGGTGCCTCCACAATTCGAAGGAGGCGAACAATGCGCGCGCTTTCATTCAATCTGTGGTGAGCGGGTGGGGATGATGACTCCGTGGCCATCCATACATCTTGTCTCGAATTGGCATAGCGGAGCATCGTCGCCTCGCGTAGAATGGTTTCTGAGATACCGATACGCCCGCGGCCGTTGTCTTGCTTGTACAGACGCTTCACCGCAACCTCTACTCCTGAAGAGCCCGATTGAGATTCATCTACGGCCGCATACACCACTCCTTGTGAGCCTCTTTGTAGTTGATCCACCTTCTTGAGACCGCACCGGCCCAAGGTGAGAGTCGAGGGTGCAGCAGTCACCATGGGTAGGGCATCATCTGAGCTACCGTCTAGACCACAGATATGTGGAGATGTCACATCTTCAAAGTGGTACACAGACCACTCAAGAGAGGGCCCCTCCATTCTCCACGTGTTGAGTTTGGGTGCCGGGAGTAGAATCTGAGTCACAGTGGGAGACTACTTAGAAAAGGCGCTAAGCTGTTCCACAGGAAAATAGAGAGGGAGCAGAACGAGTGAATGATGCAGTCTACCCAACCACCACACCGTTGGCAGTTTTTAAGCCTAGCACACTGAAGCTGACGGTATTGATTTCAAAGAGAATCACGCATCTCACTCACATTGGTCTACACTGGGGAAACAACAAAGAGTACAGAAGCACAGCATTATGAGAAACACCACATGACAAGATGTGACACTCCTCTATCCGCTGTCGTGTTGCCTGCCCCCCTGTTGAGTTGGTTGTCGTATCTATACTCCCTCATCCTGCGGAAAGGTTGTTGGTCCGCGCAAGATGATGAAGGTTTTCTCAACCAGGTGTCCCCGTGAGGAGGGACGAATGAAATCGAAAAAAAAAGCGAGTAAAAAAAGATAAGACGGATGATGTCTGCGGGTCTGACGTCAGCTAGCCAAGGTAACGATCCGGCACCTCACCATTGTGTTTGTTGGTGACGGAAAAACATGAAAAGAGTGCAGGAGCTGCATTGCATCGCAGGGAAACGACTACCAAGTCGAAGGATCACCAGCATCTTTCGTTGCTGTCGGTTTCTGTCACTGAGCTGTTGTCATCCGCACACACACGTCACTCGTGTTGGAAGTGCTGATTTGCGTGGAATTCCTCGTACAGCGTAAACATGACATGAAGAGAGTCGATGAGCGACGTGTAGGTTGGGATGTCGAGAAGCACGCAGAGCGTCTTCACATATTGCTCCATATCCAGATCAATGTGAGACGATGGAAGCTGCAAATCAGAGTTCAGGACTTCCTCAAAAGCAGGTGGCCACACCTGCATCAAATTCTCAACATCTGGCATCGGCTTCTGGTAGTTCACCACGGGCAGGGCCTTCTTGTAGTGGACCTTCTTCACATCAGCGATCCAACGGTCAATCACCTCCGGACGATTGGCGGCATCTTCAAAGGAGTCCACCTGAACGTGTGGTGCACCGCGGCCATGGACGTTGGTCGCGCGGAGCTCCAGCTGCACCACGGCAGGGTTGGATTGCGGAATGGAAGGCTCATCTACCACATACAGACCAAGCCCATCCGGGCGGTTGTCGGGCCGCGGAACCTTGATGAAGGGGTCGAGGTCACCCACTGCTGGGATGTAGTCCGGAATAAAAGGACGCAGTTGAGCTGGAAGCTCTGTAATGAAGGGCTGGTAGTCGGAGATGAGTTTGAACAAGTCTTGCATCTCCCTACTGGCGCTGGCGTTGATCTTTGCGTAGCGAGCGGGTGAGTACTCAAGCTTAGACTCCACTTCCTGAGCATTGCTGCTGGACATGGGGATGATGGCATCTGGCTTCTGCCCAGCGTATCCCTGCGCGCGATAGACATCCTCTCCATCACTTTCATCCTCTTCATCGCTCTCCTCATCGCTGTCATCCTCTTCAGGGGCCATTCGATTTCCTGGTGGTGGCGTGTCTACCTGGCTGGTGTTCTGCGATACTTCTTCCTGTGGTGCATGTCCTAGTCGTCCACCCGGGATAGGGGTCTCACTCCCGTCCTCGTCAATGGGTGGGGTAGGTGCGCGCGGTGGTGTGGGAACGTTGTCGGCGTCCGTCACATCCACACGCTCGTCGTTCTGGTCATTGCTCAGGACCGTTGCACCACCATCGGGGCCGGAACTGGGGCTTACATGGCCTAAGGTTGGCGCTTGACGTCCCGATTCGTGTGGAGTTCGGATGTTACGATCATCCTCCACCGGGTACGCCTCATCGTTGGGGTTGTCATGGAGCATGCCACTGTCGGGCACAGGAACACTCAGAGCCTCATGCTCATCGAGGTCGCTGGGCTGCTGATGCTCACTCAGCTTTTCGCTGGCCGTCATGTCGCTCGTGGACATTGTAAATGTACGAAGATGATGAAAATTTACGGGCTACGATGAAGTGGGCTTTTACTGCGACTGACGTACAATTGCAGAAAATCTGTCCCAAGGTGCTGCCTCGACTCAGTCAGTAGAGAAGGGGGTATATTCCAGCGTCACCAACAGAGCTCTTGTGATTCTCGTCGTCGTGCGTCACTACAGACACTGTCACGCGGCAAATACTACTACTAACGGATATGAAAGAAGAAGGAGTGAAAGTAGTTATACCACATGAAGAAAGCCGAGTTGACTTTACACGATGTGTGGTGCATGTCTCCCCACAAAACGAATACAGTCAAGCGACGATAGTACTACAACTTTACCATAAGCGGGGATTGGCTCAAAAAAAAGTCAATGTAGCACGGCAGCTCCAACAAGTTTTTAGAGTGCAAGCGTGGGTAGAGAAAAGATGACCGCCTCAACATTATATGTGATTGTGAAGCGCAGCATGTCGTGAAATTGTAATTATGACGATCATGAGCACCGAGCAGTGAGGCATCGATAGGGCCTCCACCAGAAAGTGATTGAAACAGATCACGAGAACCTTCTAGAAAATGATGTGAATGCCAAAGGGGAGGAGGATAAGTGCAACGACAACGGCCATAGCAATTGTCATTAACATGCTAACCCCAAGTGCGCGCCAAAACATCAGCTTCTCATACAAAACGGGAAATCCAAGAAACATGGGCAGGGTTGGAATGACGTACCACAGCGTGTACCACGCGTGATTGGATATCAGCTCCTTCGATTGATTCTCAACCTCTAGCCAAATCAGGGTCATGACCGTTACCAACGGAAGAGCTGCGAGGAGTCCTCCAAGTCTATCATTTCGCTTTGCGACCTCTGCGACTGCTACCACCATCGATGCAGTGGCAAAATACTTGAAAATCACATACGCCCACATAGCAAAGTCGTGGTTGCGTTCGGACTACAAAGAGAGGGAGCGAGGAAAGGAGTTTCGGTGAATCTCTTGGGGAAATGTGTTGCGGGATGGGGGAAAAGCAATCAATTAGTAGCCAGCACTGAAAGCTCCTTACACATCACAACTACTCATCACATTAGCTCAATACCCCAACGCTGCACGAATAATGCGAAAACCTCGAAGCAGAGAATTGTGAGAACGCACACAAGCATCAAGCTCCACCAAAAGTTCAGATAGTCGTAAAAGATGGGGAAGGCGACAAACATCGGAAGCGTGGGGACCACGTACCAAAAGGTGTACCATGCATGCAGAGAGATCTTCTCTGTTGACTCTCCTTCCACATGAAGCCAGATGAGTGTGAGAATGGTGACAAGAGGAAGGGCAGCCAGGAGTCCACCAATCTTATCACTAATTTTCGCGACCTCTGACACCACCACCACAGTGAGTGTAGTGATGGCATACTTTGTGAGTAGTCTCCATGAGTTCATTGTGTTGTATCAAAAGCTGTGAACATCAGAATGGACATACACACACACACAACTGCAGTTTTGATTCTCACTGAGATGGAAATGTTGCGGAGACGGCAACACCTAAACCTCTGTGTACAACAAAAAAGAAGAGCAAAGTATCAAGGAAAGATAGAAACGCATTGTTTGCCGCATGAGTGTTCCGCTGTTGGTCACATTGTGCAGGAAAGCATGGTAGCGTGGGCAGGAGTTTCTTGTGGGTGAACGTGCGAAAGAAAGGTGAGTACACAGGTGGTATAGCTGTTGAAGTAGGGAAATCTACCAGCTCTCATTTATAGGCCATGTTGGACTTCACTCACGGGCTTCAGTGTCGAACAAGTAGGTATGGTCAGGCTAGTATCACTGTTTGTACGTTGAGTGTAATGAATGGAAGGGCAAACTCCATTCAAAACGTCACGATGCTTGCAGAATGGGTGGAAGATGGAATAGATCTCCAGAATTTGCGTCCTCAGAGAGCTTGCGCTGGAGCTTCTTCTTTATGTACACTCGAAACGCCTCACTGCATCGGTTGAACTGAGTGTTTAGTTCAGACTCAAAATCTGATGGGTCGTGCACATGTAAGTAGTTGTAGAGATCGTCAATCCCTTCAGATGAAGTAACATGGCTTCGGATTTTGCTGAAAATTGCTGCAATGTCAGACGGAGCGGCCTCAGTCAGCTTACTTGCGCTGCGGTAAGTATGACGTCCACTGGCTGTTGCACTGTTCCTGTCTATGCAAGTCGATGAGGGAAAACTTCGCTCGCTTTGCAAGTCACTGGTCGGATCGACATGTCCCAGCGAAATACGGGCTCCAGTTTTCCGTGGAACCGGAGACTCTGAAGCGCGTTGCTGTTTGATCTCTTCGGCAACCTGGATTTCGTTGCTGCTCTTATTCATAGTCGACTTCTCCTGCGCTTCAATACAGCCACGGATAAATCGTGTAACAAGATTCTCCGAGCCCACCAGTTGATTGGACATGGCAAGGAGTTCTTTGCCGCTGCGTTTTGTTGCGTTCTGTAATATTGTTTTCACTGTGCGGATGGGTAAATCATCCAGCTCCCGAAACGACGTTGGGGGATGCTGAAGGAGGTATTCATTGCAGCAGAGAATGATATTCTCGCGCGATACCAAACTTAAGTCGACTCGCATGATACACTTGACAGTAACTTGGATAAACTTCAGATCATTTCGATTTCCTGACTTGAGATACGTTGCGGAATAGCTTGCCATACGGGAAAGCAGTGCGTTGAAAACACTGTTGGCTGGGCATCCTTCAAGAAGACGCAGCGTCATGTTGTTCAACGACTTAATCACTCGATCATTCAGCGAGAACTGATCCGACAAAAGGCAGTCAAAGATGATGCCAACAAGGCCAGACACCATTGCACTGTCGCATAGTTGTGTTGCATCGGAAACAAAAATCTCGCTGAGGCATTCAATCAGAGTCATGGCGAGGACTGGTTCCAGCTTCCGCGTATTGTCGTGTAGACGTGCAGTCATGACTTGAATCAATTCAGTCGTCACATCCATAGCTTCTCCCGCTTTACACCGCTTTAAAAAATCAGAGCACATAGACTGTGCAGTTCCGGTTGTAGCAGAGCGAAGCCCAACGGTGATCTCAGGAATAGAATAATGCACCTCATTGTTCTTCGGTGCATCGCTACTCCTTTCTTCGTTGTCACGACACAGGTCTCTTGAGTGAAGTTTCTGTGGGGTCTTCCTTGACAGGGAAGCACGAGATGCACTTACTGGAGTCTCCACATCTCTGTACGCTGCTGGAAGTTGGGACTGCACGTCCCGGCCGCTCTCCTCTTCATTGTCCGGGTGAAGATTCTGTCCTCCAAGAGACTCGGCACAGATCAGCATTTGTCTCTCAATGGCAGGTGTAACGAGCTGCTGATCAGCTGGCTTCAGCTGAGCAACAAAACGAAAGATAACCTCACTTCCAAGAATTGGTAATATAAACCGAATCACTTGCTCCGCAGCCGCACGAACCTCCTGAATACGATCCATCAGAGCACGAGTAACGCCCGGAACGAGAAGTTGCAGCCCAGGGCGAGAAATTGGCGCTGTATCACCAAGATTTTGAAAGCCAAAAATCATCGCCTCAAGTGTGCCTTGTCGTCCAGCATTGGACTCACAGGACAAGGGCTTCTGAAGTGTAGGCAAAAGATTGGCAATACCGACGGCTTCCACTCCTAAAAATACAACTTTACGCGCCTCGTCTCTCAAAACAGCCTTTTGATCTCCGAGCATCGCAAACGCACCAGGGAGCAATTTCCGCAATCCAGATGCACACTCTTCAAGGCCACCAGCTTCTACGACCACCGGAATAAGACGAAGAACATCAACGACGAAATTCTTGTTTACTTCGTCGAATCGACTCTGAAGTGCTCTCAGAATAGCTTCCGCATCACTTCCACTGATCTTTCCTCCCGAATTAGAAATGTAGTCTTCAACGTGGCGCACACCTCGCAGGCGGTTGCGCCAGTCATCTCCTGAACAAATTTCACCCAAGATCGGCTTCAAGCTCAAAAGCTGGTCACCGGAGCTGGGTCGAGGCGAGGCACAAGCTGATTTCGTGCCTCTTTGCTTTGGCAGCGACAAGCCAGTCGGGCTAGGTGATTGACTAGAATTTCGATGCCTCTTTTGATTGGAAGACGCATTCTGAGCTGGTAATGAGGATTCTGCTCGAGAGTTTCGCTGCGAGGCGTCTCGAGCGGCAGGAATACCTTTCCTGGCAGCCGCTTGTTCGTACATTGCCAGCGCAGGTTCGCTCAATGTGGAAACGCACTTATCGACAGAAGAGCCCGCAACAGTTCGCAACATCACAAGCAGCTCGATAGACGACGCTCGCAAAGATGGGCTCACATCGTGGCAAATCTTCACATAATCAACGAGACTTTTCGCGTCAACTTCCTTTCCATTCTTTCCAGATGAAATGAGTTCCAGGCAAATCTCATTGCACTCCTGCAAAAGCTTATTTGTTCGGATGGTAGCGGCTGTGAAAGTAAGATGTTTCACCACAAAACGAGCTCCGTACAAATTGGCAATTGTCGTTATTAATTCACGGATTGGGAGACGAGCTTTAGGCTCTGCAGCACGTCTACCAAACCCTGTAATGAGAGCATAGCATGCGCCAGGAGACGCAAATGATGCCTTCGACAAAAAGGTGCTGAAAATCGCCAAAATGACCTGAAACACCTGCAAATTAGCCTCGTCAAAGCCTGGATAATTGCGTAAGCAAACCAAGACAGCATTCAGATTGTTACTGCACGATGTGGGTGTCCATCGTTCTACCGCTGACTTCACTTTTTCTACCCCCTGCAGCCGTTTTGACCAATCCGACGATCTTAGCAGCTCTAGAACAGCAATGTCACCACCAAGAAGGCCCAACACAGTGTTTGGTGCATCCATCTTTGCTGGAAGGGTCGACTCGAGACTCACTCCATCATCCAAATTAATGTGGGAGGACTGACCCCCGTGATTAGAGACTCGAGACAGTGGTTTCGAACTGATGTGCTCGGACGCTGAATCTGCATCTTCAACCCGTTGAACCTTTTTTGCCGGAGATTTCGACGGAGATGAGTCTTGGTTTCCAGAGTTTGCTTCCACAGGAGTTTCAAGTTTCGAGCCAACTTCGATCAAACGGGATCTCTGTTTTGCATCCATCGATGATAAAACAGCCGAAAACTGCTGCTCCCCAAACATTCTCATCAAACTTTGCAAGATTACGTACGCAACGTCACGATTTCCTGCTTTCTCGTCATTAACCATCCGCTGAAGCATAGTTGTTGATTTCCCAAACTTCACAAACTGAGTGCTGTCGAAGGATTTCAGGAGCCTGACGCAAAAGTTCATTGAGGCCAATCGTTGCGTCGGGTTTTTTCCCTGCGTAATCTGGTCCATTTCATCGATGTAGTTGTCGACAGTCAGGCAATGATAAAGAACAAGCTTCTCAAGAGTTTGCATTACGTGCTCTAATACACTGGTCTTTTTATCCTTCATTTTGTCAAACAAAGGGACCACGTAGTTTCTCGCGTAGGGTCCAAATGCCGATCGAAGACCTCGAGCACACTCCTGAATCATCTTGAAACCAAGAAGCATGGGAGGCGCCTGAGGATCAAGTAAGTAGATACGCATCATGCTTGCAAGCTCATGGTAGTCATCCTTGGCGCGAAACTTTGCTACAGCAAGCAATGGCATCAAGGACTCGCTGACGCACGCACACCTGTCCTGCCAAGAGACGTTTTTGTCGAGGGCATCGTGGAAGAACTTACGGGGAAGCCTCTGAAGGATAGCTGATTCTTCCAATGATGCAAAGGTATCGTCATCCACATCAACATTGCCGCCAGGCCCTACAAGCTTGCCGATCGGCTTAACTGCCCTTGAGTCCATCGTAGGTGTTGCATCTTCATAACCTCGAATGCGCCTCGGAGGGTTTCCACCAAGTGTCAAATTCTCAAACTTTGATTCGAGCTCCTGAAGTTGAACATCGCGTAGATCTGACAACGCTGACTTGATACCAGCACCCATGAATCTGTAGCACTGACAGCAAAGGTTTGAAGCCTCTTTTCGCACCTGAGGATTTGCGTCATTGAATAGTGGCTGCATCGCCTTTATGATTTCGCGGGACGGAAAGTGTTGAATACCAAACTCCTTCACCAATTCACCACACAGCTGAGCAGCAGACAATCTGTTTCTGGGAACTTTGTGGCTAAAGGCTGGGAGCAGATGCTGAAAGACCTCATTCACACTTCCAAGCCCCACAAGCGATACGACAAGCTTTGTGGAAGACTCCACAATCTTTGGCCTTCCAGTAATGCCCTTTTCAATACAAAAAGGAATGCTATTACTAACGATTGCATTGTAGTTATCATCATTTGTCGTTAACGAGCCTGACAAGACAATTCTGAGCATGCACTCAAGTAACGATAACTGAGCTGAGGCATTACCCTCACAGCAGATCTTCCCAAGGTTTTTGCATAGTAGTGAGACAGACTGAGAAGAAGGTTTAACCTCATCGAAGCCTTCCTGCCTGGCCTTCCAATTTGAGTGAAGAAGCTTCTGTTCTAGGCTGAGAGAGCTAAAGTCTTCCTGCTCATCTGCGTACTCTCCTATTTGCATAGCGGCATTTCCGCCGCCCCCACCCACTGGCCTGTCATCAAAATTCATCGAAACTAACCTTAGGGGCAATAACAATGAGCAGACGTCAGCAGAATAAGAGCAAAGAGAAGAACATTGCATTCATCCACCGCAGCACTGCTGTTATCACATGCGTCATAGAAGTCAAAAACAGTGTGCAGCTAAGGAGACTCAACACAAGCGATAGGCGGAAGCGTCTTGTTTCAGAGAAGTCGCAATCCATTGAAAAGCACCAGCTGAGAGAATCAATCTTTGGAGCTGAATTTTTTCAACAACTCCTGCACAACCTCGTCTGCGCACTCAGAAGGGGCAACATTCTTGCGCTCATATACCTCCACATAGCGATCACTCCGATTAACCACGACGAAATCTTCACCAAAGAACACCTGGTCAGTTGGCATATCAATCCACTCGCGGCTTGTCACATCTGCGGTACCTGCTACATCGGTTGGTAATTGCAGCAGCGGCTGCGAGTGTGCAGAACAAAGTCTCTTTTTCTTTGATGTCCTTCGCCGGCGACCCATGCACAAGTTCCACAGCTGCGTCAATTTGCGTATTGCGAATATACACAGAAGAGCTAGCGCCATGCTTTTTCCTAAAGGAAGAAACTTCCTGACGTTAAGTTGTGGGATTACCTTATTTGAAACATCACCAAAAGCGACCAAGTCGCTCACAGCCTCTCCATATAACGACATTTCAGCCAGTGACCGCTACCATGATATGAGATCAAGGAGGGAAGATTGAGTCCAGCAATTGAAAAGAGAAGCCACCACAGCCGCATCGCACTTTCGCCGGCACACCGAAACCTTTGAAGAGGTTTCGCTTCCAAACAATAACCGCCCAACCCCCCCACCCCCCAACGGCAACCGAATGGGCGACCCAAGCGAACGGCGGACACAGGGAAAAGATGCGCGGCGAAATCCAAGTCCCAGGAGGTCTTCCGGAAAATGAAACGGCGGCGCCAGAGATGCGGGGGGGAACCCTCTTTGGAAGCGAGGGGGAAATTGACCGCAATTCTTCCGCATTTCCCCGGCAACCCCCCCCCCACTGCTTTTTCAGATCGAAAGAAACGATGCGATGCCAACCCATAAGCCCACCCCAACCACACCCAGGGAGGCGCCGCCGCGAAAAAATGGGAGGATCGCCCGGTGAAACAACCCCCGCGGGGAAATGAAATTGCGGGCAACGGGGTTTCCGGCCGGGGGGATCGGCGCGCTTGATGGCGGGGGGCTCCAATTTCCCGAACGGGGGGGGCGCGCTGCGGGGATTCGGGGCGGGGAAAAAAAGGGGGGGGGCGGCGCGGTTTCGAATCCGCCAGACGCAACGGGCCGCCCGTTGAGACAGATCCCGCCCCCGCCCCCACCAGCCAGAATTTCCCAGTTTTTCAAAATGGCGGCGCGATGGCGAAATTCCCTCAGCGCGGGCCAAACGCCGCCCCGCGCAAAAAAAGGAGCCCGGCCGGCGGGGGGGGGATTTGCGGCGCACGGGGCCCTGGTTTTTGGAGGGCAGGCGTGAGGGGCACGGCGCACAGAATTGCGAAAAAAGGATTTTGCGTCACGCGCCCCGCGCGTGTTTTGAGCGATGGGGGCGTGGCGCCAGCCGCTGGCTTTTGGGGGGCAAGGGGAAATGCCGGACCCGCCCCCTGGCGTTTCTGGCGCGCGCGAAGTTCCCCATGGGTGGGGAAAACTCCCTCACGCCAAACAACCCCATTTGAATTGCCAGACATCTTTCTTCGCAACGTTTGTATATCCCCGCGTTGTTCCACTTATCGCGATTCTCTTTTCCCACAAGGGCGGCGCGGGGCCCCTCGGCGCTTTGCGGGTGGGGCGGGGCTGCGGCCTGCCCGTCGCGCCCGCAAAGGCGGCATGCGAAACGGGCTCGGGTTCCCGCTGGCTTTGCGCGTTCCCAAAAAAATCCGACGCGCGCGGAAGAAGCAAATGGACGCGACAAACCAACCCCACTTATTAGTGACTACACCATTCCACAATAATGGGATATCCGAAGCTCCCCTAGCTCAGTCGGTAGAGCGCACGGCTCTTAACCGTGTGGTCGTGGGTTCGATCCCCACGGAGAGCGCTTTTTCCCGCTGTAAGTATTTTTCCCGTCTTTTGTCTTCTTTCTATTTTGGAGGGGGTGTGGGGGGGAGGGGGTGTGGGGGGGATGGGGCGGCAATTTCCTCAGGTGTGAATTTTGCGCTTCCGCTTCGGCGTTTCGTTAAAGTCAGCAAGTTGTTTTTTTTTTTATGTTGGCAACGTCACTACTTTGTCAGGGACGCATGCGAGCGTAGCTGCAGGCGAATGTGGCCAATGGCCTGTTCCTCTCTCTCGAGATCTTGTTCCGTGGCCAGCCGTTTCGCCTTATCGGCTACTGTCCTGGCTCGGACGCTCTCCATTCGCTGCAGCTTGCTCGTGAGTTCATCACGCTGCTGGCTATGCTGCAGCAACTGCAGCTCCAAATTCTCCACAATGGCCAAGCGCTGACGGTGAAGCAATTCTTTTTCCTTCTCCGTCTGCATGGCCGGCACCACCTTCTTCATCATGGTCTTCGCTGGAGGGGCCGCACGTGGCGCCGCCATCCTTGGCATTTCCCTGGCGCTCGTCACTGGCCTCGATGGCTGAATGCACTCCGACGGCGCCTGACTGGCGGAGAAGTTGGACGTAGAGCGCGCTGAGAGCTGCTGGTGGTTCTGGGATAGCTCTCGGGCACGGCTTTGGAGCTCCATCTCTAGTTGCTGCACTTTTCGCTCCAACACCTCATTTCGTTCCTTTTCTTGATGGCTGGTCCACTCCGCATTTTCCTTGGCAAGGGACAAGGCCCGCACTTGGGACTCAAGCTCTGCCTTCTCGGCAATGGATTGATTGCTCTCCTCACTCAATCTGCTCATCTCTACTCGGAGGGACTCAATGTGGGCCTCGTAGGTCTCCTTCATAGTCCGCATGCGTGCATGGGTGTCATTCAGACGCTGTTGAAGCGCCTTGACGGCCCCGTCATCCACGACGGGGGCGGGCGGGGGCATCGAGGGAGAGTCCATGTGGATGGAGGCTTTGATGGAATCCTGCCGCGCTAGCTGGGCCACACCGTGAGTGGGATCGTGGTGGTGCTTCACCACCGCACCACGTGGAGGTGTAACGTACTCACGCTGGCATGATTCATCCATCATCACCTCGATCTCGGCAAAACACGTCTGGTCATCATCATCTTCAAAAGGATTGGAGTAGTACCTCTCCATGTCTCTTGACGATAATAAGTAGATATCTATATAGTATGCAAGTGTGTGCGTGTGCCTTGGCGCTAGCCACAAACAAAGAAAGCAGACAAAAAGGCATGAACTCCAAACAAACATGTGCACCACACTAACTGGGTGGGGGTGGATGTAGCGCAATGACATCATGGCCTACGAGACAGCCAACACCACTGCTGCCCTCACATGACAGGTGGGGGTGGCAGCTGATAACGGGCAATCAGCATATCAATGCTGTGTTGGATGGACTCGAGCTGCTGTCGCAGTGGCCGTGCGTCGGGAAGTGTGTGGCGTGGCCCCTCCACCTCCTCCAGCATCTGCCGGTACGGACGGCCGTCGATGCCCACACGCGAGAAGCTCCAGTAGTTGGGCCCCATGCGGTGATCAAGCACAGAGTCAGCGGTGCGCGCTACATAGGCGCCTGGTGGCTCCACCACTCTACACACCGCCGCCGAAGGCTCCGCGTCTGTTTGGGTTCCCGTGGTACTCACCGTTTGCGTGCCACGGTCCGTCACCATCACCTCAACGCGGCGATACTCCAGAAGAGGTGCGCCATTGTGCACGGATGTGTTGTGGTGGTGCTCCGCAGTGGCCACCGCCATGGCAGCCGGCTGACTTGTTGTGGGGCTCATCTTTGGTGATGCAGCAGCGGTGCTCTGGCTTGAGACACTCTCACGCGCTGCACGCTCTGCCGCCACCACCGTCTCTGGCCCGAGAAGCTTCGCCATGTGTTCCCGAAGCTCCTGCTTGCGGTCAGAGGGAAGCGGCCCAAAGCTGCCCGGGTGCGCCTCGGGTGTTGTTGGCGTCTGCGTGTGTGTGGGTGGTGTACGTGATGCATCGAGTGCAGGAGCAGCAACAGTGGCGGTGGGCGGTGCATCGGCTTCGGAGTCTGACTCCGAGGCCAGCCAATCACTAAGGGTACGAGCCATGAGCTGTGTTCTTCTATGTGTGTGTTTGTATGAGTGTATGGATGTTGCGTTGTACTTCACGTACTGTATGACGTGGCAGTCCCAGTACGAGTGCATAGAGAGAAGGAGGGACAGGGCAAGAGTGAGGTGGTGAAGAGCATCTTCAGCCAATGTCACGAATCACGGTGCACTAACAGCCAACATCAACACCAACATCAACAGTAAGATGTAGGAATACAGGTACAAGGACACAACACATTGTGCATTGCGCACAGATGCACGCACTTGGTGTGTGCGTGTGCTTGCTCCTGTCATCACGTTAGGTGAGCGAAAATGATCCGTGGCGGCGGTGGCTCCACCGTGTGCAGGTCTCACCAGCGTGCCAAATCACCGCCCTGAGATGAAACGATCCATCATCAGCAAGGTGTCCTTTCAAAGGAAAAACAAATACACAACAACACCTCAATTCCAGTGATGTGATGGCCGATACCGTGTAATGAAGGCCCACATGCTCTGCCGTGTACGGTGGGGTTGGATGACAACTTTCCATCCTCACTGACACGGGCATGGCAGCGAGCGCCCCATCATGTGAGCGATTTACGTGCTCTTAGTGATTTTATGTTGGCAGCCCACATGCACTCACAGATGCTTGCGTGCCGGCAGCTGCACTCTGATTGTGCGTTGTAGTCACTGTGGCTGCGTAGTGTGGAGGTAAGCGGGAGGTGGAAGAGCCGTGGCTAGTCATGGCTTCCTCCAGCATAAATGTGAGTGTAGGAGAGACAGACGAGGTAAGCAATGATCCTGAAGGAGTGGGGATGCACAGAGAATCACCACATCCTCGTACACCAAACACAGCTTCAGCGGCATACCAACAACACCGTGTCTCAACACAAGGTGCAGCTGGACTCACCCTTCTGAGCCAGAAGACGGCTGTTCCAAGTCACCTTGCTCTCCGTGTAGGGGGGATAGCGGATCGTGCGCATCGTTTCCATGTTCAAGGCTTCGTTGATGACGGACTTGCGGTGTGAGAAGGTCTCAAAGGAGTACTTACCCTTCCAGTGACCCATGCCACTGTGGCCCACACCACCAAAGGGGATGCCATTCATGCATACATGCGTCATGACGTCGTTGATGTGCACCGCACCAGAAGAGGTC